>CAUYUJ010016336.1:133837-176337 GCA_963575745.1 Prorocentrum cordatum | reverse complement strand
GAAGGGTTTCGTTGGTGTTGCTCTGTGTGGCTTCGTCCCCGATGGTCTGAGGCAAGATCTGGAGAAACTGTCGTACATCGTCGTCCCACCGTTGATGTTGGACACCGTGCTACCGACGATGATGCTGTTACATGTCGAGAAAAGAGTTCCAACTCAATACCCGTTGCGCCAATCGGCTCGGTGGGTGGCTTGCTATGCGCGTGGCCCAGGCGGCCCAGCGCCAGTCTCTTGCTCGGTATATCTGCTCTACGTATGGGACATCGCGCATGTTCACTGATTCATCGGCTCAGCGCGTGCTTCGGCGGATGGAGTCAGACCACAGCTCGTCGTTATCCGTCGTCTGCGCGTGGGTATGGTGAGGTACGTCGCTAGCGCTTTCAACATGAGGAAGAGGAGGAGGAGAAGGGTGAGAAGATGAGGAGGAAGGCGGCGGACGAGGAGGAGGGATGGGAGGGGGGAGGATCTGAAAAGAGGAGGGGGGAGGACGAGACGGACTGGGAGCGGAGGAGGACAAGCATGGGAGCAGGGTGGAGAGGAGAGATGGAGGGTGGGGATGGACAAGCTGGGCGCGCTTAGGAAGCAGACCTGACATCGTGCTCCGCCCCGCCCCTTCCCCCTTGCACCCTTGCACTGATGGTTCTCGGCCCGCCGTCGCGCGGAGGAGCGACCGTACCAGGAAGGGACGAGACGAGGGCAGGCGGGCAAGGCGCGGGAAGAGGGCAGGTGGCCACGTGTCCGCCTGTCTCGTCTGTGGCCGCATCGCGTGCCGTGCAGCAGCTGAGCGCTCGGTGCCTGTAGTGTAAAGAAGCGCGGCGCGGGGCGCGCCGTCGCGCGGAGGAGGGGGGGATGGAGCAGGAGAAGGGGAACGGAAGGGGATCGACGGCAGGAGAGAAAGCGGAGGGGCGGCCCATGAAAGCAGGGATCCGAGCTCTGTACAGCGACGCTCTCTTCCGGCACCGCACTGGAACTCGCACAGGAAGAGGATCCTGGTGTGTGCGGGATCCTGCTGTATACATTTTTCGTCGTTTTCTCAGATAAACGGGGGAAAAGTATACACCACACCACCCCGACGTCGTCCCCGACCTTCAAAAAGTCCCGGGATTGAAAAGCAGCCCGCAACTGGTAATGTATATTTTCCGGTTTCCGAGAAAGGGGGCGCTGGCGCGGTCAAGATTCGCGGCGGCCCGAAGACCGAGGTTCCTGCTTCCGTGCGGGGCGACGGCGTCGAGGACGACTGCGCTGGAGGGGCAGGTCTGGGTCAGCAATTGGGCCACAGCATAACCGAAACACGTGTTGGTCCGTGGCGAGGGCGAGTGTACATAGCGTTTTTGGAAGCTGGCGGCCCTCAGGCGTTGGGAACCTTCGTCGCGAGGAGTGCGCAGGGGGCATCAGGCAGAGGCCTGCGTACCCCGCATAGCCGAAACACTCGGGGGAGGCAATGAGCGAATCTCATCCCCCAAGCCACAGCTCCGCGAAAGGGATCGCCAACAAAGGGCGAACCATGCTTGGCGGTCCTGTAGGTGCCAACTCCTCTTCCTTCTCCTCTTCGTTCTTCTCGGCCTACTTTTCAGCATCTTGGAGTCCCCTTCCCTTCAGTTGGGAAGATGGCAACTTTTCATCAGCACAGGCCTAGGGCACGTGTCTTCCTAATCTCCTCAAGGCTTCATTGCTACAGTCTGTGCCAATCCCCACCCATCGACCTGTATGCCCCCGAGCAGGACGAGCTTCCCGCCGTTGCCGAGGGCGTCGAGGTCGATGACATCATCCAGCTGCCTCGTCGGCGGAGTTCCTCCTCGACTCCCTCCTCCCCCCAGCCAGGAGGGGGGCAAAAGGTACCCGGGGGAAGGGACACAGGCCGAGGGGGCAACGCGGGGGAGGTGGGAGCAGGGAGGCGGCGGGAAGAGACGGGGCGGAGCAGGGGGGGGAGGAGAAGACAGGGCGAGGAGGAGGAGAAGGGGGTGGGAAGGGGGGAGGATGAGGAGGAGGAGGAGGAGGAGGAGGAGGAGGAGGAGGAAGAGGAGGAGGAGTGAGTGCGCGAGGCCAGTCACGAAGCGAACCCGAAGGAACTACGAGGCCCGACGCGCGATCGCGGCCCGACTCCGAACCTCGCGCGGCCGCTGCCCTTCCGGGGAATATGTATGGAGGCTCGGCCCGACTGGAAGTCGTAGTCCTGGGGCATATTAACCCAAGACGTCGGACCATCTGACCAGCAAAGCACCCGCAACTCGAACGAACCAGAGCTTAAGAATACTATTTGTTTTGTTTTCTCCTGCGATGAGTGTGATACGAATGGAAGCCGCATATCGAAGTACAGCAGCACCGACACGAGCGCAGCATTCGGCAATGGAAAATGGCGATATATCAAAATGCGCAAGACACCATCAACAAGACATGATAAAAGGGGCCAGCAACCAGAGCTTAAGAATACTATGCAACCGATGTTGTGGGCTTCATGCACCCATCCCCCGCGAAGTGCAGCCCAGCCCCCGACAGCACCCCAACACACATCTCCATTACTGAAGGATGGCTGGAAGCACGGCTAGTCTCTCCAGGCGGACCGACGGGCTTCGGTGGCGGAGATGTAACACCTGAGGCATCTACGGCCACATTCCATTCTGCGAGGCGATGGCTGGTCGCGAAAACTGGAACGGCAGAAGGAGCGGAAGGGGGAAGGGGAGGGGGCTCAGATATTTCCCTGGCGCCAGGTCCCTGCAACTCCTTGCCTGGCTCGATGGTGTCGACTGTGCCCCTGAGAAGAGGTGAAGGAACCAAGAACGTTTTTCCCCACGTCGTAACACGATACACTTCTTCCATTGAGACCTGACACCTGTCAGCAGCAGCACGAGCGAGAATGTCAGCAACAGCGTTGCCCAGCACAGTCCACACAGGAAGGCGACGGGTCATGATGGCACTGGCTTCGAGATGTGAACTGACGAGCTTCGCTCTCAGAACTGCTAGCCGACACGATGCCAAAGATCTGCATCTATACCATGTGGCTCCAAGTAGCGCCTCTAGGCCCACCCGTTCTCCGCATTCTGATTGTCGATAGTGTACACCACTCTGGGGCGATCTCAAGCGCCTCTTGGGCCGTCTTGGGGCACGTTTGGGCCGTGCTGGGACTCTCTTGCGCCGTCGTGGCGCCCTCTTTGGATGCCTCTTGGACCGTATTGAGCTGATGTCTGGGGCCTCGTAGGCTGACCTGGACTGTCGGAAGCACGAAACAGCGAGACCACGAGAAACCCACACAAACCATCGAAAACACCTACTCGTTCGCCTCCTGAATGCCTCGTGGGAGACCCTTTGAAGGCATCTTGGCTGTCTTGAAGCCCTCCTAGGCTGTGCCCAAGCCACGTTGGACAAATTTAACAACTTTCTTGTGCGAGATTGGGCTCTCTTGGAACACTCTTGGGCCATCTTGGCGCCCTCTTGGACGTCTCTCGGCCCCTCCAGTCGCCCCTTTTCGGCCCCCTTGACGTTTTTGTTGGCGCCCCCCGCCTGGCCCGAAACGGCTGGAAGACAAAGCAGTACTCCGGGGGCCCCGGGACCCCCTCCCCATCTGTATATATATATATATGTGTATATGTATATGTATATATATATATATATATATATGTGTGTACACCTGCATACATGCATATATGTACATACAGTTATACAGATGGTGCAACCTGCGCGGTGCAAACTACGTGGTGCAATCCACCAATGCTCAATTTGAAATTGCCCACGCCACTGTTCGCGCAAACGTCCCACCCACCCACCCGCAACTTGCTTTGCAAACCCCGTGCGGAAGCGATCGCGATGAGTGCTTGGTGTTGGCTGGTGCATCTCTGCGGCCGCGCTAGCCCGCGCATGCTCAAGCGCGCAGCGGCCAGCTAGTTTGGCGCCACCGACGCGCACGCGGTGGCGCTGACCGCTCGGCACATCCCAGCGGGCCCTTCAGTGAGAGTCGGCGACTTGGGCGGGCGCGGTATCTTGGCAACGTCAACAACATTAGACAAGATGATGATAGTAGCGATGCTGGTGACGATGCTGGCAGCGACGACGGGGCAGCCAGTGACGGCGCCGATGCTGGCTACGCCAACGACGATGACGGCGTCTTCGCGTCGGTGATGAAGGTTTTGGAAGGAGTTCGAAATGCGCGCGCGGCAGACGCGAGAGAGTGGCCCGCATGGTACTATTTGATACGGATCGTGCCACCCCAGCACGCGCGCAAGGGAGGCCGAACGATTTCGACATATGCGCGCGCGAAGCCCGTTTGGTAGCATGTGATGCACATGTTGAAAAAAAAAACCTACGGATTTTCTCAGAATTCGCGAGAGCGCACGCAACCTTCTTTGAAAATCCGCGTTGAGAAACCATGTGTTTGTTATATCATATGATTTTTGGACACTGCATTTTGAAATCCTTACGAAACCGAAGGTTTTCGAAGGATCTCGGCATGCGCGCGCGACGACGCGCGAGTGTGCACTTCGTCCCATTGTTTGCAAGGGGTTCTTGAACATTTGTTTTTTATAAACGAGGGTGCGCGCATACTATTTGTTGGAAAGGATGGCATTGGGGTCGAACCGGTTGGGCTGGGATGGTATGTACTCATTTGTAGGATGGACGACGAGGCACAAATTCTTGTACATTGCAATACGAAAAGGGATACCGATAATCCTGGGTGGGGTGTAGAATATATTCTCTTTTATATGTCATGAATTCTATGTGGTTGTACAAAAAATGCTGCGCTAATTTTGTGGTGCATCCCATGTTGTTATATATAGATAGTGATGAAAGATTGTGAAAATAGACGTGGATGTGAGAATACGTTGTGCAATCTATGTGGTGCAATGTATGCTGTGCACTTTTGTGCTGCCCAATCTACAAGCACGCCGCAGGATCGACTTGTTTTCGTGCAAGAAATGTGGTGCTATCGAACGGCGGCGGCGGGCGGCGACAAGGCGGCGACGACGCGGCGACGGGGCGGCGACGGCCGGCACGGGACCGCCAGACAGAAACACAAGCCCAGGCAACTGGCGGCGACGAAGCGGCCGCGGGGCGGCGACGGCCAGCCGGGACCGGCCACAGCGACACACAGGCCCAGGCAACGGGCGGCGACGGCCGTGCTTCCCCTCGAGTGCAAGCACTGTCTTGGGGAAAGCACGACCGTGCACATCAGGGCCCTTTGCTGCTAGGATGGTACCTTGCTGAAATCATGCGCAGAGCTTTCGAATGGCTTGTGACAGCGTCCGAACTTTCGTCGGGCCTGAAGGAGGCCTCTGGAGGCGTCCACGGACCTGGGAGCACCTCCAGGCACCCTGGGCCAGGATCCAGGGCGGAAGGAAAACCTGGCAGCCCAAACCCCCCCTGAAGTCCATGGCAACTTGTTGGAAACATCCCGATTAGAACTTCGAATGCCTATTTTACTTGTTCCTCCTCCACCTCCTCCACCTCCTCCTCCTTACTTGCTTCTTGCTCCTCCTCTCCCTCCTCCTCTTCCTCCCCAGGCCTGTCGACGATATCGAATGCCTTCAAGGCCAGGTCCGTCATCGGGCTCTCCGCACGGGCGATTCCCGCCGTCAGCGGCGCCAGCTGTGCCTCCGCGGCTGCGGGAGCGGCGAGCAACGAGGGGTGGTGATGGTGGTCGCGATGGTGGAGGTGGCGGTGATGACGGTGGCGGTGGAGGCGGTGGTAGTGGTGGTGGTGGTGGTAGTTGTGGTCGTCGTCGTCGGGAGGGAGGGACCCAGGGAGGGAGGGACGGAAGAAGGTAGGGAGGGATCAGGGGGGAAGTGGAGGAGGGGAAAGAGGGTGAGGAGGAGGAAAGGAGAGGGAGAGGAGGAGGAGAGGAGAAAAGGGAAGAGGGTGAGGGGGAGGGGGCAGAGGAGAGAAGGGAGGGGAGGAGGAGAGGAGAGAAAACGAGGGCGAGGAGGAGGGGGCAGAAGAGGGAGAGGAGGAGGAGAGGAGAGGGGAAAAAGGGAATCATGGGCGGCTCCAGTGCCGAGCCTAAGGCGAGTGGGGGGGGGAAGGGGGTTTCGCCTCCACGTCTGGATCCTCCTCGAAGTCCTGGTCGGAATATGAAAAAGGGAATCATGGGCGGCTCCAGTGCCGAGCCTAAGGCAAGTGGGGGGGAAGGGGGTTTCGCCTCCACGTCTGGATCCTCCTCGAAGTCCTGGTCGGAATGTGCTCCAGGGCAAGTCGGGAAACCGATCATGGGAAAAATAAAAAGAAGAGAGGAGGACAGGGAGGAAGAGGAGGATGAGAAAAAAAGGGAGGGAAGGGAGGAGCAGGGGGATGAAGAGGCGGTGATTAAGAAAGTGAGGAGGAGGCGGTGGTGGGAGGAGAAAGGGGAGGAGGAGGAGGAGGAAGAGGAGGAGGAGGAGGAGGAAGAAGAGGAGGAGGAGGAAGAAGAGGATCAACAGCAGCAGGAGCAAGACCGAGAGAAGGACACATCATCATCACAATCATTAGCATCATCAGCATCAGCATCATCATCAGCATCATCAGCAGCAGCATCATCATAATCATCATCATCATCATCATCATCATCATCATCATCATCATCATCAGCATCATCATCATCTTTAATATCATCCTCATCATCATCGTCATCAGCATCAGCATCATCATCATCATCATCATCATCATCATCATCATCATCATCATCATCATCATGACCATCACCATCCTCATCAGCAGCAGCCACATCCTCGCCACCAACACCACCACCATCATCGGTATCATCATCACCATCATCACCATCATAAGCATCGTCATCGCCATCATCAGCATCATCATCAGAATCAGCATCAGCATCAGCATCAGCATCAGCATCATCAGCATCAGCATCAGCATCAGCATCATCATCATCATCAGCATCATCATCATCCTCACCGTCATCACCACCATCATCATCATCATCGTCACCACCAGCACCATCCTCATTTACCCCCTCCCTCCTCATCCCCTGACCCTGTATCACGTTCTTCCTCGTCCTCTCCTCCGTCCGCGATCATAAGGCGACCCGCAGTCGGGACACCCGCCAAGCCAGGCCGAACGGCCCCAGCGCGGGCACATATACTCACCGCGGGCGGCGGAGAGGCGGATGGAGACAGGTCGCGTGCGTACATTCCGTGTTACGTTCAGGAACTTTTGGATAGCGTGTTGCGGCGGCGGCCTCGGCGACACCATGCCATGCGAATGGATAGCGTGTCGCTCGCCTCCGCAGGGCGGGAGGCTCGGAAAGGCTCGGGACATTGACGCCTTGGAACCGCGAAGTGGATAGCATGTCGCGCCGAAGCGCGGTGGGCCAGAACTGGCGGAGCGACACGCGATCCAAGCGTTCCCGACCGTCTAACTGCGCACCGCGGGCGGCGGAGAGGCGGATTGAGACAGGTCGCGCGCGTTCCTTCCATGTCATCTCCCCGAGGTGGGAATTTATACATGACCACCGCCTGGAGGATCAATTTTCGGGGACCTCGGCAGGCGGTGGATAGGGACATATTCGGGCCCCCGGGGGCCAAAATATATCCACGTCCACCGCTTGCTGGGGCACCAGGACGCGGGTTCCCAGGCGGTGGTCATAGATAAATCCTGGCCTCGCAATCTCCCACGCGGCGCCCGTATGAACTGCTGCTGCGCGTCGTTCCTCTCCAGCAGCTCCCGCTCCCCCGCCCAGCTCGCGGCCTGCCTGGGCTGGCGGCCCAGCCGCGCGAGATCGCCACCGCCGCCGCCGCCGCCGTCGCCGCTGCCGCTGCCGAGGTCGCGGCCTGCCCGGACCGGCGGGCCCCGCGCCACCGTGGCCGCCGCCGTCGCCGTCACCATCGGGGACGTCGTCGGTCCGCGAAGTTCGAGGACCCACTCAGGATGTTTGGGAGCAGGAGGTTCTCTCTCATGTGGGACTCCGAGGGCGGCTGGATCCGCATCGTGGCAGCGGGCGGGTCCGCATCGAAGTTCTAGTCAGGGCGCGCTCCAGGACAGGTCTGGGGGCCGTCGTCATCGCTGTGATCGCCGCAGCTCTGGTCACCGTCGCCACCGTCGACGTCGCTGCAGTCCTACTCGACATCATTAGATTTCTTGTCACCACCACCATCCGATCACCATCATAAGCATCATCGTCAGCAGTAGCAGCAGCAGCAACAGCAGCATCATAATCATCAGCACCATCATCAGCATCAGCACCATCATCAGCATCATCATCAGCATCATCATCACCACCACCACTACCATCATCATCATCATCATCAGCAGCAGCAGCATCATCATTATCAGCAGCAGCAGCATCACCATCATCATCACCATCACCATCATCAGCATCATCATCATCAGCATCATCATCATCAGCATCATCAGCATCATCAGCAGCATCAGCATCATAAGCATCATCAGCAGCATCATCAGCACTAGCATCATCATCAGCAGCATCATCAGCAGCAGCATCAGCATCATCATAATCATCAGCAGCAGCATCAGCATTAGCATCATCATCAGCAGCAGCATCAGCATCAGCATCATCATCAGCATCATCACCGTCAGCATCCTCATCATCACCCTCGTGCCCACCGAGGCCCCAACATGCCCCCAGAGGCCTCGAGATGCCCCCGAAAAGCCAAACCCCCTCAGTGTTTTTTTCGCGCAGCGGGGCTCGACCTGACTCCCCTGCGGTGACGACGCGGCGGTCAGATGCCTCACACCTTTCGACGCTCGTCGCCACCCGCGCGGGTGACTGCCTCCGCGGAGCACGCTGCCTGGCCTCTTCGAGGCGTCCGTCCCGCTGGTCTTGTGCCCGCCGTCTGTGATCTCGGGCTTTGACCGATCTCCGCTCCGGAGATCCTGGACGGCCCCCGATAGCTTCGAAATGGTCCCAAGAAGCCCAGGACGGCCCAACGTGGCCTCCACGTGGCCCCCGATGGCCACAAGACGCTCCAAGATGGCCTCAAGGCAACCCAAGAGGCTCCCTAAGGCGCCCCCAAAGGACTTCAAGATGACTCCCAAGAAGGCCCCAAGAAAGGATAATCGTTCCGATCCCTGAGGGCAGCGTATTATCTTGCATATTCGCTGTTCTGGTCTTCGCAGCGTCTAAGACGGCCCAAGAGGTCCCCGAAATTGCCCCCACATAGCCCCAGAAACCACCAAGAAGGTCCCAAGACGGCCACACAAACCTCCAAGAGGGAATCCAAGACGGCACATGAGGGCTCCAGGGAGGTCCAAGAAGTTCTCAAGACGGTCCCAGAAACGCCTTCGCAACAATTTCCGAAGGCAACAGACGGCCCCAGAGCGCCAAAGACGGCCCAAGACGCCCCCAAAAAATCCAAGCAGGCCCCCAGAAGACCCCAATGGATCGGCGGTGCGGCGAAAGCCTTTGAATCATATCATCGGAGGTATGAGTCCGCACTGGCTCTTGCCAACTCGCTGGATGTTTGGGGAAAAGGAGACTGGACGGAAAAAGAACGATGACCATGACAAAGACTGAACGCGGAGACGCCGGTGTGGAGCTTGGTCATCGTCCATCTTGGTCATCGTTAATTCGTGGATCATGCTCGCGAATCGGCGACAGCCAGCATGGACCAGGACCAAAATCGTTGTCGACAAGACCCACGATATCTTGTTCATGGTCATTGTGCTTCCTTGCTTCGAAAAACGGCGGCCCCAGAGCTCTCGACCCTTCCCTGGGGAGCAGTCTTGCGTCCCGGATCCGTTCTTGCTGGCCCCCCAGGCCCAAAAAACTGCCCCACAGGAATAAAACGAGGGGAAAACGCCGAAAACAAAAACACGAACAACAAACAGAAAACAAAGCACGCCACAAATATCGACTCAGCAGGCTTACAGTAGAGAGAGGATGCACTGGCTCCCGCCAACACGTGAGAAAGAGCCGCCTGTACGCGCCCACGAAGGCTCCGCAGGCGCTCGTCTCCCCGGTCTGGCCCTTCCGGTTGTACTTGCCCACCTCTCCTCTCGGGGGCGTCCAAGACGGGGGGCGTCCAAGAGGGGGGCTCGCAGATCATGGCCTGGGGCATGTGCGCGGACGAGGGGGAGACCACGAGACGCACGGGAAGAAGAAGCGGGGGCCATCAGATCCGGGGAGATTTCGTGTTGGGAGGAGGGTGGTGGGAAGATGCAGGGCACGACTCTGCACTTAGCACCGTCAACATACGCGGTAGCACGTATGATCTGGCTACTTCTCCCAACCCTATCCTGCCAATCCGATGATTGTCTGTCTGACAGCCCCCAGGGGCGGCCACGAGGGGGGCGTTCAAGAGGGGGCCTGCGGCATGTGCGCGGCCCAGGGTTGGGCGGGGACGCACTAAAATTATCCCGGTGCGACCCTACCTAGGAGTTGGAGCCCCTAGGAAAGCAGCATTAGTAGTAACGGTAAACGCCGTCCTCCTCCTTCTCCTCATCGTCGTAGTTGCCTTTGTGTTTGCTCTTGCCTTTGCTTTTGCCTTTTGCCATTGCCATTGATTTTGTTTGTTGATTTTGCTGTTGATGTTGCATTGTTTTTGTTGTTGTGTTGATGTTGCTTTGCTGTTGCTGTTGATTGTGATGTGTTTTTGCCCTGCTTTGATAGTAGAGTGCTGCGTACATATAAGCTAAGCTAAGCTAAGCTAAGCTAAGCTAGGCTAAGCTAAGCTAAACTAAGCTAAGCTAAGCTAAGCTAAGCTAAGCTAAGCTAAGCTAAGCTAGGCTAGGCTAAGTTAAGCTAAGTTAAGCTAAGCTAAGCTAAGCTAAGCTAAGATGAGCTAAGCTAAGCTAAGCTAAGCTAAACTAAGCTAAGCTAAGCTAAGCTAAGCTAAGCTAAGCTAAGCTAAGCTAAGCTAAGCTAAGCTAAGCTAGGCTAGGCTAGGCTAAGCTAAGCTAAGATGAGATAAGCTAAGCTACGCTAAGCTATGCTAGGCTAACCTAGGCTTAGCTGAGCTAAGCTAAGGTAAGCTAAGCTAAGCTAAACTAGGGGAACCCAGGGGACGCAACTGGGGGAACCGCGGGGCGGGGACTGGGGGAACCGCCCGGGGCGTTTTACACTGCCCGGCCCCTTTAAGCAAACAAAGTAAGAACCCTCTAGGCAGAGCCTAGGTTGGGAATCAGAAAAAGCGCCATGAAATCTGGGCAGATATCATGGTTCCCGCCATGAGATCCACCCCCCACAACGGCAGGTTCGCGCGGCGTCGGCGCGCGCCAAGATTGTTGACCCCGCGTCGGTCGCTCAACCTTGAATCGATCGCGGTCCCGATCGCTGAATCGATCACGGCCCCCTTTTCGCCCTCATGAGCACGCCGCCCCTCCTCTTCATCATGGTTACCCAAATCTTCCTCAGCCTCTCATCCCCGCTCCTCCTCCTCTTCCTCCTCCTCCTCCTCGACGAAGCCATAGCGCATCGCGAGTCCGACGCGCCGCAACAAAGCCATCGGGACCATTCTTGGGGCAACCCCAGCAATGAACCAAATGCGGGGGGCAGGAGCTACAGCGGACGCGAACCTGACGACGGGGCGGAAGAAAAGAAGGAAGAGGACGACGAAGAGGAGAGAAAGAGAGAGGCGCCAGCTCACCGACGCGCTGCTCCGCGAACAGCACTGACCGCCGAAAACGGCCAACCCCCATGCCTCCGTGGCTCTTCCTTCCAGCACCACAGGACACTGGCCATCCCCCAACGGAACTCCGCGCGGGGCACACGGGGCGGGAAAGCGCACGGGTGACCAGGCCCAACCCCGCAGACCCCCTTGTCCAAGGGGGGTCAGGTGGAACCACGTCTTGAGTCGTGCCCAAAGGCCGACCCCCCCAGCCACACCCTTGCCCCGCGACGTGACGGGAGGGCCAATAAAGTGGCTGGGGCCTGCCCCCACAAAGGCAGGCACCACGCAGGCCTACGCAGACCGAGATACACGCCGGCCCAGAGGGGTACCCTCGCGGCCCCACAACGCCAAGTCCCAGAGGGACCTGAGACGGCAGACCCGTACCACAGCGGGACCACCGCTAGAGTACGGGGGGGCCGCCCCGTAAGGGCACCGACGCCCCTGGCCCGCCGCGCCGCCCTTGCGCAGGCGACGTCTTGGCAGGTTTCAGTTCACCCCAGGAGCCCCGACGTGCCGCCCACACGCCGAGGTACCCTCCTGGGGGCTCCTCCTCCTCCTCCTCCTCCTCCTCCTCCTCTTCCTCCTCCTCCCCTTCCTCCTCCTCATCATCATTATACAAATCCCCCTCATCATATCACTCCTCATCCTTATCCTAGTCCTTCTAACAAAATATGATGTCATCCTCCTTCTCCCTAACCATCACCTTCATCCAACCATCATCAGCCCGACAATCATAATCATCATCATCATCATCATCATCATCATCATCATCATCATCATCATCATCATCATCATCATCATCATCATCGTCATCATCATCATCATCATCATCGCATCAGCATCGGCATCAGCATCAACATCATCATCATCATCACCCTCACCATCATGATCCTGAACATAGTCGCCATCATCGTCGTCGGCATCAGCATCATGCTCATCACCATCGTCATCATCATCATCATCATCCTCATCATCACCATGCTCCTCATCATCATCACCATCATCCCTTCCCAGGTCCTTGTCCTCACCCTCCTGCTGATCATCCTCTCCTCCTCCTCCACCTCCTCCTCCTCCTTCCCTATCCTCTTCCTTCCCCATCCTCCTGCTACTCCTCCTCCTTCTTGTGCCAGGAAGCTTGAACACACACACACACACACACACGCACAAACACACACAGACACATAGACACACAGACACACGTAGCTGGCTTCATGTCTAGAAAATATGCAGGCCGCGCGCTGGATGCACATTTAGCGGGCCATGGTACCCAGCCATGCGCCGGCCGAACGACATGCGGCCACATGTGCATCCAGCTGTCGCCTCAGGCCGGCCACGTCGTGTGTATCCAACCCCCTAGTCAATCCGCATCAAGCCCTTCCTCCTCCCTCTTCTCCTGCTACTCCTGCTCCACCCTTTGGCAAGAAGGAAACGGGTACTGAGAAAAACGGGTCCTAGATCCTCTGTGTTCCCCAAGACGAACTCTTCATACTAAATCGTGTTATGACAGTGATACGGCTCGTGGAGGGTCCTGCGGGGCCAAAAGCGCCGACAAAAACTCTGGAAATGCTCCCCTCGGAACCCGTTTGCTTCATGGCGAACCATATCCTCCTCCACCATCTGGCAGCGAAGTCTGGAGGGGACCGCGATGTTCACCCGCTGCTCCTATGTCAGAGATGCCAACGTGGGGGCCGTAGACGACGAAAATGCTGCCATCCTCCGGGGCCTCGGTTCGACTCTCTCTCCCTCTCTCTCTCTCTCTCTATCTCCTTCTCTGTCTCTCTGAATGCAGCGTCTCTCTCTCTCTCACTTCGCAACAAAGCCTCCTCGCGCAGCGCCTCCACCACGCCCGCGATGCATCCGCGTCTCCCTCCGCCAACCTTTCACGGGGCGGGACCCTCTTTTGGCACGACCTGCTCAGGGTCGTGCCAGTCCGGACCGGACCCCCATACCTGATCGGCTCCACCCTACACCACGCGAAATGGTTAAGAAATCATGGGTTAAGAAATTCATAGTCTCAGAACTTGACTAAAAACCCAAAATTTCTATTAAAATCTTAGGATCTACATTGAAACATTAAGAAAAATCGAGACCCTGGCCGAACATTTAAGTTTTCTTAAGCATCGCCTAAGGTGCACGCCAGCCCGATTCACCGCGCGGCCACGCGTCATCGGCGCCTGGCTGCGGAGACGGGGGACGCCCCGTCTCCGCACGCCCGCATAGCGGCCGAGCTTTTTGCCCCCCCGCCGCCAGACGGGCGGGGCTCTGTAGGCCTGGGCCCTTCCACCGCGCCGAGAGACGTGGCGCATCGCCTGCTCGGCATCCCGCCTGCTCCTCCAGTCGCTTTGCGGAGGGGGGCGAACGTACCCCGCACGTTCAAGGTGGACACCACCGCTAAGTATGCTTTCGCGGCCCAACTGCAGCTGCCGGCCGTAACGGATCCGCCGTCTACGCGTCCGCTCTCTCTCTCTCTCTCTCTTTTTCTCTCGTTCCCTCTCCCTCTCACTCTCTCTTTCTCTCTCTCTCTCTCTCTTTCTCTCTCTCTCTCTCTCTTTCTCTCTCTCTCTCTCTCTCTCTCTCTCTCTCTCTCTATATATATATAGCTCCTTCTCTCTCTCTATGTTCTCTCGCTCTCTCTCTCTCTTCCTGTTTCATTGAATATGTACATATACATATACATGCGTGTAAATATGTGTATGTATATCAATATGTATATATTTCGCTGTCTCCCTCTCTCATTATACTTTCTCCGTTTCTCTCCTCTCTCTCTCTATCCCTCCCTCTCGTCAGTCCATCTATGAATCCCACGAAGCGACGCACATGGGAGAAGGAAGGGGGTCTCTCCAGTCTCTGCCCGAGGGTCTCTGACCATGTGTGCAGCAGCGACACGAAGCCGCCAGCACAGCTAGCATCTTTCTACGCACATAGCGAGACTGGACACACCGCAGCCCACGGCGCGACTGAGTCGCACCATCTCCATATTCCCGCACGCGCCGCAGTGGCTCCTGAGAGCCCTCGCCGTGTGATCATATGTACCACTGCATCCAGAGCCACCAGGCAAGGGCCGCCAAGCCCCCTGTCCAGAGAACCTTCTCGTTCGCCAGGAGGCCTGCACCGCTGCTCTCCCAAGCAGTGGCGGCGCAGACTGGGCAGCTGGAGCATTGTACGACGAGCTTGTCCAGAAAACCCAGACATCACACACACACACACACACAATACGTGCTCCAGCCGTGACCCGCAAGGGTTCATGTCCCTGGCCGTTATCCAACTGGATCCTGGCACAGCCCGTCTCATCAGCCTCGTTGCGCCAAACCGGGACGTCCCGATCGCGCCTACGCCCAACAGGGCCGACCACGGGATCTCACGCACCACTAGCATCCCATAACACCCCGCCGAGCTTCAAGAGCCACCAAGCTACGAATAAGACTCGGACGAAGACTGGTCATCCAAACCACACGTCCAAGGGATCCCCGATCAGACCGACGCCCGATTACGCAGCCTCGAAACGGAGCAGCAGAGGCTCGCGGACACAGTAATGTGCATTGAAACCACGATGGCCAGCGTGGCCACAATCGAAGAGACACTGGTCCAGCAGTGCCACCAGCTCGACGAAGGGATCGCCTATATCCTATCAGAGCACACCAGCCTGAACATAAACCTGAGGGCATTAATGACAAACACGCGAGCTGACGACTTGGACGACGAATGGGACCCCTTATGACGATGCGGACGCGCGCCCCTGCGACGATCGGGACCCCAGCGAAGACTGGGACCCCTGCGACGAACGGGACCCCAGCGTGCCAGGTAGTGTGGGGGCCCAATCGTATGGCATCGGGAAAAAGCCTGGACCCATCAGGGCAAGCGCATGGCACACCAGGGCCGACGCACTCCCCGACACCACAGGCCTCGCCCCGCCACCTCTGCATCCACCAAATCCAGGAACACATCGTAGTAACGGTCACCAACCAGGTAATGAACCCCATTAACAGACTACACGGCACCGTCATTGGCCACACGGGGGATCATAATCAATACTGGGTGGTCCTGCCGACCACTGGCAATACAGCCGCCCTGTTCACGTCTAGTTTGATCCTTCGCTTTCCTCAGCAGCCGGCGAGGGGTACCACTGCGCCAACGCCAGGGCCCAGGTCAGCAGAGACGTCAGACTCGTCGACGGCGGGACCTACGGCTGAGGCACCAGGCCCGCCTGTGCACATGCGAAAGCCCGCGCCAGGCCCTGAGGGCCTGAGCTCGCACATCCGATGCCAACCGTCGCACCAGCGACTGCGGCACCGAAAGGGCTCACGGGCACCCTGGGGTTTCGTTCGCAGCTGCGGGAGCGCTTTAGCAAGCTCCGCAAACACCGACGCGGACCGCGACCCCCCGTCGGTCCAAATCTCCCCAGAATCCTGGACGGTGACGCCGAGGGAGGCCCAGCGCGAGTTGATCTGCGAGGCGTCTCCCTCGGTCCTCTGCCGCCAGCTCCGTCTCGCGGGCACTGATTGCACGCTCCCTCTTTGTGTCCGACCAGCAGCGACTTGATGCATCTTTTGTTGAAGCATCTCCTCGACTTGTTTCATACCCATCTCCGCTTGCTGCTGCTGCTGCGCGGCCTCCCGGTCGGCCTTCCCGAGGCCCAGGCAACACGCTGTCCTTGCGCGAAGCACTACGCATAGCTGCTTGACGCCGCAGTGCTCGCAGACCTGCGAGCAAGCGTGACGGACGAGTCTCTGACATCGGCCCGACCTCCCCGGACAACGACTCCCTGCATTCGCGGCGCATTCGGAGGTCGGCACCCAGCATCCTTCGACCATCAAGGCTGCGCCTATCAACGAAACAACGGATCGAACTGGAGACCTCTGCCTCCTGTCCTTCGCCGACCCGGGAGACCTCTGCCTCCAGTCCCTCGGGACCTGTCGCGACGATCACCCCTGGAGATCTCTCCTGCCGAGACGATCACCACTGGACGTGTCCTTACCATAGCTCATGCGTGACGAAATGTATGCCTGCCGTTCGGCTGCCCTCTTCTTTTCTGGCGTCGGCACCCAGGGAGTCTGAAGGAGGAGGAAGAGGAGGTGGAAGAGGAGGAGGAGAAAGAGGAGGAGGAGGAGGCGGGAGGAGAAAGGAGGAGGGGGATGAGGCGGAGGAGGAGGAGGAGGAGGAGGAGGAGGAGGAGGAGGAGGAGGAGGCGGAGGAGGAGGAGGAGGAGGAGGAGGAGGAGGAAGAGGAGGAGACGATGGGCCAGCGGCAGAGCCGCTGGGACGATGGGCCAGCGGCGGAGCCGCAGGGGCCACCACGCATCGACCCACCCCGCACCGGCTTCTGGGACCTGGGTGGCAGGTGCTGGGTCCTCCTCCTCCTCCTCCTCCTCCTCCTCCTCCTCCTCGTCCTCGTCCTCGTCCTCGTCCTCCTCTTCCTCCTCCTCGTCCTCCTCCTCCTCGTCCTCGTCCTCCTCCTCCTGGAGACCGTGGTGGCACGGGGCGGCGCCTCCTCGCAGCGAACAAGCAGCCCGCTCCCTCGGTCTTCCTCGCGGGGTCTGTGCGACGCCTCGGAAACAGCACCGGAGGCGGAACTCTGCCCGCTCACACCTGGGAGCACTGGGCCCGCTCGTCGGTGCCAGCTCTGGCAGACTGCTTCCGTGCGCCTCTGGCGATGTTCCACTGCGTCGGCTCAGGGCTATCTCGAGTGACTCTTGAGCCGCTTCCGAAGCGAGGGGGGGGGCAGTACATCTACTGGGTCTTCCCTGCGTCAGCCAAACCGTCGACGCCAGTGGCTCCGATCGCCTCGGCGTCGACGTAAGGATTCCCAGTCAGGCCTGTCCCATGCGCATGGATTGTCGGGTGAGATACTGCATGCGATCCTTCACCACACGAGGCCGATCGCCCCACCAGCTGAGTTGACGCCCCACCAGCTGAGTTGACTTCTGTTCGACTTGACTACTTGTCCCCTCCTCAGGTCTGGGGGGTCGCCAGGCTCTTTCTCCTGACGCCGCCCTCGTAATCGTCTGGCACGGGTCCGACTCTGACGGTAGGGTGTGCGAGGGATCTTTCCTGGTGCCCACATTTGTTAATCCTCGGGGTGGGGGGACACAAACTGGGAATATTTGATTATGTTTTGTCGTCATGATACTGCTGTCGTGTCTGGACGTTGCAACTGTCATGGCGTTCTTCGCGAACCTCGCCATCATGATGAAATTCCGTTAACACTTCGGCTGGTAACCCGTAAATTGCCCGACTACCTTCAGGATCTAGCACTCGAGCATTGTCCTTACTCCGATATCTTAGCTCAGGGGTTCCCTTATCCAGGACATTGCTGACGTGCGTTACCTTCACGAAGTCTTGCGGCATGGCTACAGACTTCCGCATGATAAAGTGAATGCACAGGTGGGTGAACATACGCGCGAACTAAAAAAAGAGGCGCGCGTACCTCTTGCCAGGACGCGGTTCGCGTCCCACACCTGACGTATGACTCTTAAGCCAAACGCGCAGAATTGCGCCCGTGGGCTCGCACATATGATAGAGGCTGGGGCAGTAACAATAACGACTGACAGGCCACCGATAGCGAAACCGCAGGCCATCGGGCCCCTGTCGGCGATCCATGGGCGATCCCCCCCCCTCCTGAGCCTCTCCCCCCCCTAACGCTGCCCCTTGCCCCTGAAAGGAGGAGGCAGAGAGGGCGACTTAGGACGACACAGAGAAAGAGGAGGAGGAGGAGAAGGAGAAGGAGGGGGAGGAAAAAGAAGAGGAGGAGGAGGAGGAGGACGAGGAGGAGGAGGAGGAGGAGGAGGAGGAGGAGGAGGGGGAGGAGAAGGAGGATGAGGAGGAGGAGGAGGAGGAGGAGGAGGACACGGGTCCGCCGTGGGCCATGGCCGCGCGGTTCGCCAGGCCGCCGCTGGGTCCGCCTTGGCCGCGGGCGGCGAGGAGAGGAGGCGGAGGAGGAGGACGAGGCCAGCGTACGTCGACAACGACGACGACGACGACGACGTCCACCCTAGAGGGAAGCTCCTGCGGCCTCCTCGTCCGCAGTCGTCGCGTTGGACGGCGCGGTGAGGCGCAGCTCCCGAAGAGCGGAGCGTGCTGCATCAGGGTTGGTGGAGGAGAGCAGCAGCAAGGCAGGAGCAAGACAGTGGACGGAGCGATAAACGTGGCGCGCCAAAAGATTTCTTCCAGAACGGAGACGGTGCAACCAGGGATTTCCAACCTCTGCAGTGGGTCGGGCGAGAGAAGTCTGTAACGCAGAACAATCGAGACAGACAATTCGAGGCGAGCACAGGAGGCATAGTGTGACTGCTTATCTGGGGCGCTCACACAGCCATAGATGCAACTCAGACGACCTCGCTCATTCAGAATCCTGTGGGGCGTGAGCCACGCTCCACTCATGGTGCGATGCCAAGACCAGGGCCAAGATGGGGGAACGCTCTTCAACCTATGTTGAATCTCAGGCCAGTCCGTGCTCGATAGTGGCAGCTCTCTCAGGCCACCACTTCTTCGAGCGAGCGGCACACAGGTCGGGAGGCTGTACAACGGCACGAGTCGAAGGCATTCGATTTTGGCAGCACGCTGGGCCGTGTCCAAACATGGGCGGCAGACGGCAGCGGCAGCGGCATGTGCGAGACCTCCACAACCCACATTCATGAAGAAATTCAGCAAAAGCTCGGCACTTCCAGTGCGGCGGGTATCGGCGACCCGCTGGGAAAACAGTAAGCCTGCACTCGTCAAGTTCACGAGACTGGGGGGGTATCCTTCATGCGAATCAACCACTTATGCACCTTCTTGTATTCAGGAATCGTAGCAATAAACATCCGCGCCAACGACGAGATACTCACCACCTCAAAGGGCAAACCTTGGGGCCGTTCCAGTCTTTCAGCTGCGCCCAGTCCCGATCACGAAAGGAGCCGAGCGGTAGACGAAAGGCCTGAGCGAGAGCATCACGCTTAGCTGGGCGCATATCAAGCGGCAACGGAATAAACAGCATCACGTAGCGAGGGACGGGCATGCAGCGCGTGCTATACATAAATACCGAGGACGAGGCTGGAGTGTTACCTATACCCACTGTGGCAGCACGAGCTCGGAACTCGGCACGCGGCCATAACCATGAGGTGCCTAACACCGTGGCGGGCCCGATCCACAGCCCAAGGTAGAAGAGTTTGGACTCGATCCGAAAGTCAGACAATTCGGGGGTGCACGTGTTCAAGAACTGCTGGGCCCGATCCTTCAAAGCCGACGTGAACAGACCAGAGGCGGGTACCAGAACGCGTTTGGTACGTTTGAGGCCCAAGTTGGCCGTGGCTTCCACGATTGTCATTGTCCGACGTAGCTGCAGCACCGGGCGTGGGTTTTCGAGGGCTCCGCCCAACTCATCAGCACAGGCACGGCTGATCCCTTTCCTTGGCGCCTCGAACGAGCAGTGGAGGTCCCGCAGCGCGGGCGAGAGAGCGATGGCGAAAAGCGAGCTCGAGAGAGCACAGCTCTGGAAAATGCCCGACCGGCTACAGAACGCCTGCACGATGAGACCCTGGACCGAGGCCACTCCTTCGATGCCGCCGCAGAGGACCGAGGCGAAGCGAAGGAACCGTACTGGACACCCCATCTTGTGCAAAACGAGCAGCACGAGCTCTTGACTCAAGCTCGAGAGCGCCTGGCTGCAGTCCAGGGCGTCTGAACAGCGGGCGCAGCGGAGGTCGGCCTCCGGCCGCGCAGACTGCACGCGCGAGAGAGCATATCCACCTCCACGATGTTTACAGGCCAGAGCTTCGGCCCTTCGTGCAGCCCTGCCGGTCCCCAGGGGCAAAGCAGTCCAAAGGTCTCTGGATCGCAGCGTGCCTGGTAGCCGACAAGAGCTCGACACTGGCACTGCGAAGGCCAAAAAGCGAGGGGCAGAAGCATCCCTCTCGCGCATCCCCCTCCGCCGTGTCCGTGCCCACCCCTTCCTTAGGTAAGAACGCTTGCAGTGTGATGTTTTTCCGCGTACAGTCGGGGCGTTGACCTAAGGAACCCTAAATAAGGAACGAGGCCCCCTGTTCCCATAAGTTAAGTTTTGATTCCCCATGGAAAACGAAAGGAAAACCCAAGACAAACTGTACAACTATCAAGGAACACCGAGCCCCCCCCCAACGAAAAGGGTTTCTTCTTCAGCGCCCCGACTGTAGAACGACCACTTCCGCTCCATCATCCAGATCGAAGTGGCGTGCAACAGACGGAGCCCAGAAGGATGGGCCTGCCATGCAGCACAGGCGCTCCACGCCTGGGGCAGAGTCGCCAACTGGATGTGCAGCGCGCTTCAGCATGGCGAACGACGGCTGCGGGCAGATCACGAAATCGACGGGCTTGACGAGGCGTCCGCAGCAGGCGGCGGCGGTTTTGCGAGCCCGAGGTTGGCGAGCGAGCACGGGACCCCAATGCGAAGCCAACGCTTCATGACGAGCAACAAGTCCAGAAATGCTCCGACCATCCACAGCAACCGCACGAAGAGTAAGACGCCGAGCGAACGGAGCCCATATACGTGCTCTCCTCTCGATAGTCGGTTGACGCTCTCGCTGGCGAACTTCCTCCCCTTCAGCTCGCTCGA
Organism: Prorocentrum cordatum; assembly: GCA_963575745.1. Classification (NCBI taxonomy): domain Eukaryota; class Dinophyceae; order Prorocentrales; family Prorocentraceae; genus Prorocentrum; species Prorocentrum cordatum. The sequence goes on along the minus strand of CAUYUJ010016336.1, from coordinate 155,227 downwards.
GACGGGCACCAGCAACAGCACGATCGAGATCCGCAGCTCTCAATTGCACATCGTTGGACCACCGTTGAAGAGCCGCAGGGTGCACGAGATCGACCTTCGAGCCCACGATACGGATGAAGTCAGCAGCGGCAGCATGCGAGCCTGATAAGCGAGCCGCCGTTGAGGCATCCTGACGCCGTACCACTCTAGCCAGAGAGCGTGCCAATAGCAGCAGCGTGCGCGGGGCGGATGGATGCTTAAACATGATCGTGTCCCTCGACTCCCTGCTCGCGGAGGACGCGGATGAAGGGGCCCCAGGACACACAAATAAATACACACAACTAAAAGGATTCCCCCTAGTTCCCCACATGTTCTGGATTTCTGTCTTCCCCCCCACTGCCCATATTTCCCATAGTTTCTTTGGAATCAACGATTATTTGTGCCTGTGTCTTTTTTCTCCTCCTGAGAGGAGGAGGAGGAGGAGGAGGAGGAGGAGGAGGACGACGACGACGACGACGAGGCTGGGTCGTGCCTCCGCGGGCCGAGCCCGCGGCGTGGTGCGAGAACGCGCCCCAGCCCGTCTTGCCGACCGAGGGCACGCCTGCCGACCCCCGCCCCGTCTTGCGCGGCCGCGGCCGCGGCCCGAGCCCCCGAGGCGTGGGCGCGGAGGAGGCCCGAGGCAGAGGCTCGAAGCTTGGAGTCGAGGTCGAGGTTCGAGGCCGAGGCTCGAGGCCGAGGCTCGAGGTTCGAGGCTCGAGGCTTGAGGTTCGAGGCCGAGGTTCGACGCCGAGGTTCGAGGCCGAGGTCGAGGCCCGAAGTCGAGGTCGAAGTTCAAGGCCGAGGCTCGAGGCCGAGGTGCGAGGCTGAGGCTCGAAGCCGAGATTCGAGGTTCGAAGTCCGCGGTCGAGGTTCGCGGTTCGAGGTTCGAGGCTGGAGGTTAGAGGCCGAAGCTCGAGGCCGAGGCTCGAGGTCGACGTCGATGTCCGAGGTCGGAGTCCCAGGGGGGGGTTCGAGGTCGGAGGTCGAGGCTCGAAGTTCGAGACCCTCGAGGCCCGAGGTTCGAGGTGCGACGCTTGAGGTCCGAAGTCAATGCTGAGATCCTCCCCTGCGGGACTAGCGGCCCTCTTCCTCATCCTCCTCCTCCTGCTCCTCCTTCTCCTCCCCCTCCCCCTCCTCCTCCTCCCTCCTCCCTCCTCCCTCCTCCTCCTCCTCTCCTCCTCCTCCTCCTCCTCCTCCTCCTCCTCCCTCCTCCTCCTCCTCCTCCTCCTCCTCCTCCTCCTCCTCCTCCTCCTCCTCCTCCTCCTCCTCCTCCTCCTCCTCCTCCTCCTTTCCGCAAACGGAACCGGCGGAGGTCGTCGTCGTCACCATCGTCACCATCAGAGGCGGCAAAAACGAAAAAGTGAAAGGACAAGGAGTGGAACGAGGAGTGAAAGGACAAGGAATGGAACGAGGCGGCAAAGAAAGAAAAGTGAAAGCACACGAGTGGAGAAGGAGAAGAAATGGGAGGAGGGGAAGCGCAGCGGCGGGCTGTATCGGGTGAGAGCTGATTCGAAGGAGGTGAAAAATTTGAGTAACACCCGAGGACCCGGAGGCGACCACCCGCTCGGAAGGGGGAGAGAGGAGGAGGAGGAAGAGGAGGAGCAGGAGGAGAAGGAGGAGGAGGAGGAGGAGGACGACGATGGAGGAGGAGAAGGAGGAGGAGGAGGAGGGGGGAGGAGGCATCGGAGGAGGAGGAGGAGGAGGTTTGGGGGGGGCAAGGCGGATGGCAAATAAAAGGGCGGCGTGGGCCCTCCTCCGAGGCCGCCCAGCGTGAAGACCTCGCCCCAGTACTTCTTGGCGAGGGAGGCGACGCCACCCTGCGCTCGCGCATCGCCGGCCGCCGCCGCCGCCGCCGCCGCCGTCGTCTTCGTCGTCGTCGTCGTCGTCGTCGTCGTCGTCGTCGTCGTCGTCGTCGTCGTCGTCGTCGTCGTCGTCGTCGTCGTCGTCGTCGTCGTCAACGTGGTCAACGTAATCGTCTCCCTGCCCGTCGTCATCGTCGCTTTGCCGGCCGCCCTCGTCGGAAGGAGAGGAGAAGGAGGAGGGAAAAGATGAGGAGAAGGAGGTGGGGGAAGAGGAAGAGAAAGAGGATATGGAGATGAAATGGAAGGGGACAGGAAGAGACGGGGAATGGAGAGTGGGGATGAGTGAAGAGGGGGGCTTGTTCCGGGTGAAGGTTAGGACCAGTGGACACAGAGGGTATGGTGAGAGAGGGAAGGGGGAGGGAAATGGAGCAACGCTGCCACAAGAGCGGTCCGAGAAGGCCAGAAGTGGAAAACCCATGTGGGTGCTATCGGACAACAACCTCTCTGCACCACTGCGATGGGGCGCCACACCCATGTGCCTCCGACAAGCCACAGCCCGAGAGGCGAGACTTGGAGGCGGCCAAAGAGGGAGGAGGCCAAATCCGCTCAGAACTGGCCCCCAAAACCCCTCTCGTGGTCCACCTGGTGCCTTCCCCTCCCCCTCCCCCTCCTCCTCCCCCTCCCCCCCCCTCCCCTCCTCCCTCTCCCCCTCCTCCTCCTCCTCTCTCCTCCTCCTCCTCCTCCTCCTCCTCCTCCTCCTCCTCCTCCTCCTCCTCCTCCTCCTCCTCCTCCTCCTCCTCCTCCTCTCCTCCTCCTCCTCCTCCTCCTCCTCCTCCTCCTCCTCCTCCTCCTCCTCCTCCTCCTCCTCCTCCTCCTCCTCCTCCTCCTCCTCCTCCTCCTCCTCCTCCTCCTCCTCCTCCTCCTCCTCCTCGTGCTCTCGTCCTCGTTCACTCCCCGATCCGATCCGTCGGCGACGGCCCCAGGGACCGGAGACGCCCCTCGGAGGCGGAGACGGGCCAAAGAGATGTCCCGAACGCCGCGCCTCGGCCCCTGAGCCGGTGCAAGGGCCACCTCCGGCCCCCAGCGGGCTCCAGGGAGAGACCGCATACACCCTGCGAAATGCTTAAGAAATCATGGGCTGAGAAATTCACAGTCTCAGAATTTGAATAAAAACTCAGAATGTCTATTCAAATATTAGGATTTACATTGAAACATTAAGAATAATCGAGACTCTGGCCGAAAACTTGGGTTTTCTTAAGCATCGCCTAGAGTGTACTGATGGAAGCAAGGCCAGAAGGAAAGGACCACTCAGCGGAGGCAGCTGCCACCGCCAACGGCTCCGCCGGGAGCCACGAGAGGAGTCCTCCCAGCGGCGCGGTCCCCGTCCTGCGGCGCCCCGCCGGAAGCATCTCCAACGTCCGCTTCAAGGGGGGAGAGGGGGTCGTAGTCGAAAACATGCTGGTAAGCTTAGATATATATTACGCCTTAGGCGTTCCCATATCCCAGGCTTTGGCTCATATCGCATGAGCAAGAGAGCAAGACGAAGCATGGGATCTGGAGTAAAGGATAGGATGGGCATCGTCAATGGAAAAGGTATTTTCCGATCTCAGATACAAGTCGTGCGCCTCGGTGAGGCACAATCACATATTTGGCCGGGCCCGGCTTGAGCCAGGCACGGCAGCGGTACATGCTCGATTTATACCTCGCCTTTAACCTTCTCCGTTTAAAGTCGGAGGGGGAGGAGACGAGCAGGCACCGCACTTCTACATTACGCGGAAAAACAGTGCTAAGCAGCAGCGGCTGCCTACAAGGCAAGGGCGCGCGAGTAGCCTCGCTACCGGCGAGTTTCCTCGCTACTAGAGCGCACCTGCATGCGGGTTTCCCCGCTAGCTCGGGAGGCAGGGCCGTCCTGAGACGACCTGCCCGCCCTATACGGAGTATGTTTCTTCAGCTCGTGCTTGAAGGATTGCTGGCCGGCCATTACTTGTAGGAGCAACGCGCGGTCAATACTACCTTTGGTATGACCATCGGCAGTCATATCCCGCGTGTCACACCATTGAACGCTTTCAACGATTCCGCGCTCCATCATCTGGCGGATCCAGCTAATGTGCCCAAGCAGAGTACATTCTGTGGGCTTCTTCAGATCTTTGCTAGACAAAGACTTGAAGACAGACTCGGCATCAATAGTCAGAGTGACTTTGATACATAGACCACCCATTTCCAATATGTTCTTTAACTGTGTGGGGGTCAATGGTCCCGAGTGTAGCTCGTGGAGCGTTACAATGGTCGGGTAGCAGTCTTCCAAGTTGTGGGCTGCTGCCAGTGTTTCCGCAGAGTAGCTCGAACGCACCTGCAGTCGATGAGACTTGCAGTATGCGTCCACCAGGTGCACGACGGGTTTCCCCGCTTGCGTGTGGCCACGCCTCAGCAGGTTAGCCCCGCGGATACCATAGCCTTTGACTTCGTCGTCTTCATCTCCGTTGAGACGACGATAGCCAGAATCGCTATGCAGGTCGACTTCTCCTGTTGGGGTCATAGCTTGATACACGATCTTCTTCGGACCTGCCTGTAGTTTCCTGGTAACCGCGTTTAGTCGTCGTACCTGGATGTTTGTCGGTTCCTGGATACGTTGTAGTGAGACAACATAGACCATCAGCCATACCTGCGTGATCAACGCATAGGCTAGAGCGCCACGAAGACTGACGAACATATCAGAAATCGTCTTTGTCGCTTTGCTCTCAGGATCAGCTCCTGTGAGTTCTGGATGTGTGATAGGACGAAGCTGTTTGATGTATTCGTCCTGATCAAGAGTGACGCTCCCATCATCGGTCTTGTTGTACCGAACGGCACAGTTTGTGCATGCGTGCTTGTTCAGTTTGCACTTTCCGAACGTATCTTCAACACACTTGACATACTTGTCAATAGCATCTTCCTTCCCAGTCATATTAATGTCATCAACGTGTTTGGCTGTCAAGAGGTTTGGGCTCATCTCGAACTCTTCGTCGTATGAAGTAGGCTGTAGCCCAAAGCTCCTAGTGATGGACCTGAGCTTCAACGAGAATGCCCTGGGAGCATCCTTCGTGCCCGTCCCCGGCTTCAGACACCGAAGACAATGCTTTGATTCGTCATATGACTCAAAGCCTGGCAGTGTGCGAAGGACAGCTGCTGACCCAGGAGGTAGTGCGAAGCACACCACACGCTCTTTTTCGCCCGTTGCCGCGGCGAGCTCGCTATAGGTCAGTCCCTTCAAGAAAGCCATGTTGATGTCCAGGGAAGCGATGATCCAAGCTTTGTTGCATGCAGCAGAACTTGCGAGCAGTCTCTGGCTTGACCTCCTTGCCGTGCCAGAGAAGGTTTCGACATCAAAGGCTTCAAGGTCCATGAAGCCACGGAGTACCAAGCGTAACCTGATCGTCCTTTCCATTTCGCCCTTTTCGTTCTTGACAAACTTCCATTTGTATACGTAGCGTGAAGTCATGATGTTAGACGCTTTGCTCAAGTCAGTCATCTGGAAGCATTTGTTGTCAAGCCAAGTCTTCAATTCTGTGTAAAGGGCTTTGGAAACTTTGACCGGATTCGCTTGAATGTCGGCCTTCGTGAGTAGATCGTCTTCCTTGACGACCACGGCACGTTTGGAGGCAGCACTAACGTATACTCGCATAGTTGTGACGCTGCTGTCATCCAACAATCGGTGTTGCTGCTCGGACAGGACGACTTTGGACATGTCTGCTGTGAAGCAGAGCTCGATGTACTTCCCGTGCTCATCGGAGTCCAGATCATATTTGCTATCCGGATCCGTGGAGCATAAAGGAACGTAGTAAGAAGTGTCCATGTCGTATCCTGGCGGGTGACCCCGCTCCGGCAAGTGGCCTTGCACATCTTCACAGGTCGTAGAGACTAACACACACTGTGTGTCTGTCATGTATGTGGGAACTGTATGCATGACTTCTTCTGTGTCAGCTTCAAGGAGTGTTCTGTCATCCATCAGTTCAGCATACCACGACTTCAAGACAAAGGCATCCAGATCTTCTTCTGTTTCCTCTATGATGGTCGGGAGCCGACCATCGTTCTCCGCAGGAGGCTGCTCAGGAGCAGCTGCTGGAGGTGACTCGCTTGGTGGTGGACCATCAGCGAGTTCCTCAAACTTAGTGAGGTCTCGGTCAAATCCAGCAGGCGGCTTCTTGGATTTAAGACACTGGATGATGCGTGAGTGTGTAGATCCTGTGATGTCGTAGATGTTCAAGGCAGTGCCATCAGCTTCATAGTAATGAAAGCCAGGGGTCACATCATTATCATAGTGCACTAGTGTACAGCTGTCTGCATAGGGTGCAGCAGGCAACTTCGTCAGGCTCTTGGCAAGTCGTACAGCAACAACGTTTTCAATGCGAAAATAGTTGCGTATGAGGTACTGAAGAGCCAAGTGCACCTTAGGCGAAAGCCGGCTCGCAGCAGTCATCTGCAGCCGGCCCTGTTTCGCTGGTAGATATCCGAAAGTCATGGCGGGTTTCCCCGCTGGCAGACCGGCAATAAAGGCCAATACTGTCCGAAGGGCCGTACTGTCCGATCCTATCTCGCGGACCATAAGTGCTTCGATGTACAGCGTGCGTCGTGTGTCAGGACACTGTACCCGCACCTCGCGGCTACCGACCTTCACGATGACCTGGCCTCGGTCAGGTTCGTTGCGGATGACCGGGCATGGACCACTCCATCCACCCCAGTCGTCTTTCGTGGTGGTCGGGCGATGATAGTCCACGAGATCTCCCTCTTTGTAGTGAAATTCACCCGTAGCAGTAGTCTTCGTACGGAGAGCCCTGTTCGTCTTGGCAACCGCAGTGGCCTGCGTGATTGCCTCCAGGCTAACCCTCCTGATTGTTTCCTCCCTTGAGTGATCTGATGATTCAGCGGACTGGTCATGATCCAAGACAGGGAAATCGGGAAGCATAGCTGGTTGTCTGCCATACAGCGCATTGCACGGAGAAACTTCATTGTAGAAGGTAAATGCGTTGCTGGCAAACAAGGCTTCATGTAAAAGACGAGTGAAATTCAGAGGAATATTTAATCTATTCAATTCTTCTCCCATCACGTGTATGAGGTGTCGCAGGATGCCGTTCCTAGCTCCGATAGTCGTGGCGTGTTGGCCACGCGCTCGGATACGAAGCTCTGTTCCCTTAGCCTTAAGGATGGCCTTTGCTGTATCGTTATTCAATGCTCCTTCCCCATCGGAGTATAAGATTTTAGCAGGGCCATGTTGCATCCAAGTTGTGTGATAGGCATCGAGAACAGTATGCATGGTCTTATCAGGAATCTCTGTGCCAGCTGCCCAGCGAATACAACGGTCGATGATGTGAAAAACAATATGTTCCTGTTTGTAAAAGAAAAGATCACATTCGACTTCCTCGTTGAAACGTCCTGGCAGTGACACAGAAGGCATCACCGTGTTGCCTGGTTTGTCCCAGGCTCGACATTCTCTACACGAGTCGCAAATGCCTTTGATCAGACTCAAACGGGTTTCACCCAGACCAACCTTAGTTAGAATCATCCGCATTTTTGGCTCCTTGGCATGAAACCATCTCAAGTGGAGTTTGCGGAGTTCTCGCTGCACTACAGCTGGGTCAAAGCTGCGCAGGTTTTGAAGGCTGAGCTGAACGTCGAAGCGAGTCCAATCAGGGAGCCTTGGCCTTGGCCTCGGCTCTGCTTGAGGCTGCGGCGGTGGTGGGGGATCTCCTCCCTCCATGCGTCCGCGCCTTGCTGCAACTTGTGGCAGTCTACGGTGATCGTCAGAGCTGCCAGCGCCAGTGTTGCCACCATTAGCCCCTTCGGCTCTGGTGATGTCATGGCTGCTGGCGCCTGCGGTTGGATCGCCCTCACCGGGCCGTGGCGGCCTAGGCGCGCGTATGCGCGCTCTCGCGGCCGGCGCCGCTTTTGCGGCTGGCGCCGCTTCTGCGGCTGGAGCCGCTTCCGCGGCTGGCGCCGCAGGAGCGGCTTGCCCCGCCGGGTGCGGCTGACCAAAGTTATCTGGCAGCTTCCATTTTTCGGCGAATCTGCATTGGCCAGATATCTTGGCGTGGTGAGGATTACTCTTCTGATATTCCTTCTTACAGCTTGGACAGTCCCAATAGCATGGTTCAACATCATGCCACCGACACATCTTCGGATCCCTGCTGTGCTTTGGTGATTGCTTGTAGTTGTTGTCCACACAGCCATGGCACCCAAGACCGCCAGGTGGTGGTCGCCAGATTTTTCCGTTTGGGTGTCTCCGGATTGTTGGGTCGTCCAAGTCGTAGCCAGCACTGTTTGTTACGAACGCATAGCTGCGTTCGCGATTCGCGAATGGATCGCGACCGTAAGCAAACAGATCTTTGGCGATTTGCACCGCATCAACGATCAGTGACTGCATTCTGTAGGTATACTGTGCCGCCCTTGCTAGTTCTTTGTTGCAAGCATTGGCGTGCACATGATTACCTGGACAACGCTTGCCTCTGAAAGGTGCCAACAACTCTTCTTTGTTTGCCATCATCTGTGTTGGCTTGCGGATGTATTGTCCAAACGAATCTTTGAGACCAGTCGTGCACTGATCAATAATCGTTTGGCAAGTGACCTTGCGTTGTGCCAGTTCCTTCCATGGCTGGATCTCATCCACCCACGTGCCCATTGGTTGTTCCCTGAGAAAGAAACGTCTTAGGTCGTCTTGTAATAGAGCGACTGTTCCACAGAACGTGATATGAGGCAGGTCCTCTTTGTGGTGTTTCAGCCACGTATCATGATTGACCTGTGCATTGAAATAGGAAGGAAGTCCAGTAGTTCTGCAGCTTGGCTGCAGAATCGTGATCTTGACAAAGCAAGTCTTGAGGTAGTGGAGGACTGCTCTTTGTACTTCCGAGTTTCCAAGGTCAACCATAGATATCTTGTCAAGGTTCCCGCCTGACGAGAGTCCCCTCTTGAAGGCTAATATGGATATACCACCCTTGCCCCCACATAATTCAAGCATGTCCACTTGATTGTTTCTGCCGTAGCATAATGACTGGACCATCGAGAAGACATCAGCATGTGAGTCAGCGGGTTGCCCCGCCGGTAACATCATGAAGATGTCCTCTGATTCGCTGTCCGAGTCCGAGTCGTCAAGAGGAACGTCGTTGAAATATGTGGAGCAGTCAAGCCCTTTGAGGTCCTCTCCACAGTCGTCGTTACCGTCTTCCACTTTCTTCGGGATTTTCTTCGGTTTGATGCCGGCCTCTTTGTCAGCTTTCTGCTTTTCTTTCTGTTTTATCCTGGCATCAGTGGGCAACGCAGTTTCCGCGGAGAGATCCGCTGCGGAGGAATCCGCTGTTAAGTCAGGAAATGGCGGAATTTCAGGAAAGTTGTTGGTGGGTCGCGTTTGGCAACGCTCAATCGAAGGGGGAGGAGATCGATCGTCATCGACGATCGTCACACGCTTTGGGCGTGGCCTTCGCGACTCACCGTCGCCGTGAAGAACTGGAGCCGGAGGCTCCCAGTATAACCGAGTACTGATGTTTGTAACCCCATCAGGTAATGGAGCTACATAATTGCACCCAGTTGGCTGATCCTGGATTCTGATATCTTGAACGATCTTATTCGTGTCCAGGTCGGTCGTGACTCTACGAACAACATGGTCCCATTGAGGGCCCTTTTGTGGACATTGGACGTAGTGTCTTACCTTTTTGTCAACGCGAGTACACACACTGAGGTGCACCGCACTCCGCTCATTCCTGATCATGTTGGCTTTATTGAGTTGATCAAGGAAGCGTGCAATAATGATAGCCAAAGTTTTATGCCGAAACTCGGCACGTTGCTGATCTTGGCCATACCAATCCAAATCATGCTCTTTGTGTGAGCCACAAGTACATTTCCATAAGTTTATCGGTATATGAGGACAAGATGTAGCAACTTGTATATAAGAACCACTGGGATATTTACTGGAGCGGTCAAACTTGATACCGAAATGACAGAGTCTCATTCGTATAATGCTTAGCTTCAAATCTTCGATAACATCTTTGATCGGACCCTGTTTCCAGAAATACCCGGGTGGCCCCAGGATAACAATCTGCATTCTCAGAGCACGCGCTTTGATCAGGAGATTTTGTATACGTTGATAGTGTGGTCCCGCCCTCTTTCCTGGAGTACGAACGTACCAATCAGAGGGTGTGGCCACCCACAACATATTGTAGTCTCCTGCCAACAAATTTCCCAAATACTGTGTTCCAGTTGAAGTCATTACCTCATTATGGGTAATCCGGTCGCATATATATCCACGGGTTCGGAGTTCAGCGCAAGCTGTGCGAATATCTTCGATGACAAGACATTTTGAATGATATTTTTCCTCTCGGGCCTCAGCGCGGCCAACGTATGTAGCGAGGAGGCCGGTATTCGGCTTCTCTTCGCAAGCGAGCGCCGCCGGCGCGCCCGCCTGCCCCCGTCAGCGGCGGTCGTGTGACCACGTTGCCGTCTGACTCGGAGGCATGCTGTTAGCGGATGGCTCCGCAGGAGTCGCTGGTGTGGCTACGCTCACGATCTCCACGCGGGTTGGCCCCGCAGAGTCCGACGAACCTCCGCCCGTGTAGCTTGGTGGTGGTGGCGGTGACGCGGGTGGCCCCGCTTGGTCCTCAGGTGTCCATTTATTCACCGCCTCCTGGACTGCCCAGAATATCTTAGACTTCAGAGCATCCTTCATATGTGGCCAGGTCCCTTCGGGACACTGTTGGCCCTCCCACCAGCTGTTCAGCGTCCTGTCCACGATCAAACGGGTCGTGTCTTCCAGGAGCTGCTTGTCGATGTACGGCTCGACAATGTACGTATCGGTCGTGACGGTCATGGACTGTCCCGTCGCGGGTGGCCCCGCTGTTGCTTCGGCGGGTGGCCCCGCACTGACGGGGTCCTCTTCGTTCTCCGTCTCGGTATAGCCATCTCGACTGCTGCGGATTGTGAAGGTGTTCGTGACCGTCTGGCTTTTAGCCCCGCCATACAAACCGCAGGGAATCGCGAGATGTCCCGAGGGAGTTTTCTTCGCCTTCAGGACCTTGGCGCCTCTTCCCAGCTTCAGGGTGTAGTCACCGCTGGGGAAGATAACCTTCTGGTAGCCTGGCTTCAGCACGATGATCGTATCACGTGCTTCCATGGCTCCTAGGCCCCAGATGGCCGGGAGATTGGCACCCGAGCCTTCTGCGATGTTGGAGGCATACTCCTCAATACGGGGGCTTGCCTCATTGGCATATTGTACCCCGATCTTGAAGTTGCCCATCTTCCGACATATCGCAGCGCCCTCACCAACACCATTGATGTAGAGGGTCTTGCTCAGGGTGCATATGGCAGGTCGGTGATTGTACCTGGCCATAATCTCCTGGAAGGTTCGCGCCGTATTGGATCCAATGATGTTCACATTGGAACCAATGTCTAGCATGAACGAGATGCAGGGCATACCGTCTTCGTCAGGAAAGAATGTCCCATTTCGCGCTGCCAGAGCCATTGTCCCATGGTCATTGGTGTGGTACGTGATCTGCGAACCGAGTGTACCTTTCAACAGGCGCTGTTCAAGAACCCATTGACTCATGGTTAGCTCGGCGCACCACATCTGCTCATACTGGCGGCGCTCCTCCACGGTAATTGGTTCCTGTTCAAGAACCCAATAATTCGCAGATAGCGTGGACATCCATTCACCTCCTGGTGGCAGCGTGTCCGTGTCGTCACGTGCGTAGGTCAGCCCCTCTGCATCGATCATGAATGTGGTATGGAACTGGGCTGCCTCTGCGCTCTCAGCGCTTGCCCGGCCCCTGGCGCTGACCGGGCTTGCCACTCGCGAGGTCCTGGTTGATCCAGTTGGCCTTCGAGTCCCGCCTCCGCTCCTGCCACTCCGCCTGATGTTGGCCTCCATTGCCCTCAGGAAACCTGGATTTGGAGGTCCATTTGCGGGTGGCCCCGCTTGGGCGGCGGGAGCCGCTTCAGCGGGTGGCCCCGCAGCTGGGGGCTCCTGCGCTCGAAGCGTAGGCAGGATGGGCATCTGAATGCCTTGCTCTGGCGCTGGCCAGGGGTATGCCTGTGCAGCTGGGGCACGTGCGGATGGCTCCGCCGATTGTGCGGCTCGAGCCTCCAGTGCCTCCACTGCTTCACGTAGCCGACGCATTTCCCGGGCATCTGCCACGTACCTTTCCTGCTGGCGCGCTTGTTCTGATTCAGCGTCGCGCTGTCCAGCATACGGGAAGTGTGCTATGACTATGCCCGGCCCACGACATACAGCGCAGGGGGCCTCATTCGGCGCACCTGGCCGCTGATTGCGGACGTGCTGCTGTGCGACACGATCCCAGCATATATCGTGAAAGAAGTGCCCACACGCCAGTCTCCACACTGTAGTGCCCATCTCGTAGTTGTCCATGCAGATTGGGCACTGTGTGAAGTTGTAGTCTGAAATGACTGGAGCAGGCACGTCAGGGCGAGTCCGAGCTTGGCGCTCGAAAATGGTTTCGCCCTCCCGATATGGCGTCGGTGGCGGTCGTCTATCTGGCCGTTCCGCGGGTGGCCCCGCTTCTGCGGGTGTCCCCGCTTGGGTCTCACGCTCAATCCTTCTCTGGATCGCGCGTTGTTGGCGCAGCCTGGTGTTGTCCCGAGCCTGCTGCCTGGATGCCAGTATCGCTTGCTGCGTGTTGTGCACGTCGCGGATGTAGTCTGGCATGTTGCCCATAGCGGCTGGCACCGCAAGACCAGCTGGCTGAACTACGGTATCGGGGTCCGTCGGCGTGGGCATGTAGGCGTAGTGCGGCATAGACTGCGCATCGACCGCTCGCGTGAACTGCAAACGAAACATCTCATTGGCTAGATTCCGAGTGTATTCGTTCGCAGGTGGCCCCGCAATCATAGGAGTGTTATTCATCTGCGCGTAGTACTCCGGGTACATCGGCGCGTCCATGGCCTGTGCCTCTGCTGGTCCATGATTGTCCCATCCATATATTGGGTGTGATGCTATTCCTGGAATAAACACCTGTCGATATGGATTCGTGGGATCAGCATTTGGAGCATCTTCAGAAGTCCAGCTCCAGAGAGGCCGAAAGTCACCATGATTCGTAACATCTATGTTGCGGTTCCGCAACAGGCTGGGTACTCTATCAGCTTGTTGCTGCAGAAAGGTAGCCTGTGCTCTTAAGTTGGCTGCCCGACGTTCGTAGTCTGAACCTTGCTGTCCGTCAGCGGGTGGCCCCGCTTGAGCGGGTGGCTCCGCAGGCGTTCGCTCGGCGGGTGACCCCGCAGCCACTCCTCCTTCACTACCCCTCGGAGTGCCAAAGGGAGTGGTTGCTTGGAGTGCTGCTGCGAGTGCCGGATTCCCGCGAATCGCCTGGAGTCTTTGCCACAAGCTGTTCTCGCTCGTTTCAGACGGCGGAGTCCGAAACGGCGAGCCACCATCTGAGCCGCCCATAGGGACAAACCTCGCACCTCCAGCCTGCTGCGGAGGGCGTTGTGGCTGTGGTCCTAGGACGCCTGGTGGCCCCGCAGGAGTGCGCAGGTTCCTCTGCTGTGCGTCTTGGATACCTGTATGCACTGCCCACGGGTCAGCACGATATAGCTGATCGGTCAGTCCAGAAACGTCGGCTGGTGTCAAGTAGCTGTTGAGGGCCTGGACCCATGCCTGCTGATCCGGCCTCCAAGGAGATGCTACCGTTGCTACTGGTGTGACCACTTGTTGCCATGAACCGTCCGAGGTGTCTACCGCGGGTGTCCCCGCACCTGCGGGTGGCCCCGCTTCAGGCATGACCTCGTCTTCCTGGGCATTTATCATGAGGACCGTCTGTGTGTCGTACGGTCGTGGAGCAACATCTTGCTCGGTCATGATCAAGTTGAATGGGCGACCGTCCGTCTTAGACCATCCCTTTAGGTACATGGCGTGATCTTCCATTACACCCAGAGTTTTGTCACATAGTTTAAGTGGCAGGTAGTCATCGGTGCGAATCCTGTCTGCGGGTTGGCCCCGCCTCCGCGATTTGTCATACGCCAGCGGATTGCTCCAGGCTTCACCGACCCGATATTTCGCAATGCTCACAATCTGGAGGATATGATCGGGCGGTATACGGCCGTCGTGGCCCCGTGTCATGACGATGTCATTTGCTGACCTCCATAGGGAAAAGCCACTGGACAGCATCTTGTTGATGCTGCAGAATATGAGCACCTCCGAGTCAGGACGGATGCCCGATTGAATCCTCGGGTCGCCCGGGAGGTAGGGGCAGCCGTGTACAAATTGGCGCCCCCCCTTCCTTTTAGGGTTGTCCTGTGCGAGGCATGAAAGGCCATTAGCAAGGATGTCCTTGACATACTCCCACTGTGTCCCGTGGATGAAATATACTGGGTCGTCTGGTTCTTTCATCCATGTTGTGATCGGCTTATAAAGCGACTCGGGACAGTGGATGCCTGGACTGCTGTGGCCGTTCGTGGCTCTGATGAAGTACTGTGGCCTGCGTGCCGTTGGTCGAAACCTGGGAGGCAGCAGCATGCTGTCATCAACGCACTTCATCTGGAGCCTGCCCTTCTGCATGCCGTGATGGTCAATCATCTCACAGCAGTTTAGCAGCACCCAATACACGTATGACGTGTGGGGCCTGCCCTTGATCAGCACCTCGTGCATTTCACGATAGCCTTTCCACTGATCATTTTCAGTCCAGTTTGTCAGCAAATCGTCAACAACAACCCAGCCATCGTATGGATCGAAAGTGCTAATATTTTCGAAGTGTCGGCTGAATCCGTCCTTCCAATACGGACCATGGCGTAGGGCTGTAGAAAACCATATTGACACCTTGGTCATTTGCCCATCGCGCGGCAGAGTCGGATCCATGCCGAACCTCTCCATGACCTTCATGAGCTCTGCCTTATGCTGCGCGACGCGCAAGGGCGGCCTGTCTCGCAACATATTTCCCACGGCTTGTTGTTCACGTTCCCAGTCGTTGCGGCACTCGAAGTTACGACGATCAGGGCAATTAATGACCTCGTATCGATCTGCATCGTCTCGAGTGACTCGTGGGTTTATGGTGCGCTTCGGGCCTTTGCCTTCAATGCCTTGCCATTATTCCATGGCTCCCAGAGGGATGTTCCTAAGAACAGACATTACTGGCTGCCAGCGCGCGGGTGGCCCCGCTAATGCGGCTGGCGCCGCTTTAACGGGTGGCCCCGCAGAGCCCGCGGCTGACGAGGCAGCTCCTGCGGATGACTCCGCGCCAGGGTGCGGGTGACCTTGGTCAGCCACTGCATCATCGGCTAGTTTCTGTCGGTCGCCAAATTCTTTGAGGACTTTGAAGCGTTCTTCTCTTGAAAGAGTGCTTTCCGCGGGTGTCCCCGCTGCTGCAGCTGGCGCCGCTTTAGCGGGTGGCCCCGCAGAGCCCTTGTCCTCCTTAGCTTTGGCGGCTGCTTCTGCCCGCACCGACCTCATCCCAGCTTCGGGCTTCGGCTGCGCTTTCATTCGTGCCGAACCTGGTCGTGGTGCAAGGCGCGGCCGACGCAGAGTTGGAGTCCAGTCACCTCGGAAAGCTGCCTTAGGCTTGTCTCGAACTTCGCCCTTGACATCGCCTTGGGCCGCCGGTGGCATCGGGGTCGATGGTCCAGCAAAAGCCTTCCTCCTCTCCGTCGCGGACGGGCCGGTAGGCTCTCCCTGCTCAGGGTCGTCCGTCTTGGCGATCCCTCTGGCCTTCGCCCGCCCCTGTGTGCCTTCGGGGCTCTTGGACGGGTGCCTCTTCGCAGGAGTCGGTGAAGACGAGGAGTCGGCTTCAGGTCTTGGAGGTGGTCTGCTGCCCTTGCCTGGTTGTGGACCAGGAGGGTCTTTAGGAGGGCCTTCTGGCTGGCCATGATCATGGATGATCTGCCTCATCTGGTCGATGTCGGCAGTACCTTTTATGGCCAGCTTATACTTGCCATTTTCGTGGCGGTGAATTACCCTCGTGCAAAACCACTTCTGCGCCGAGGAGCTGTAGTACCAGCAGGCGCATCCATCAGGGAATGGATTCTCTGAGCCGTCTTCCGCCGCCCATTCTTCATTCAGTTCGGTTTGGTCAGTACCGGCGGCGGACCCGGCAGCAGATGCAACAGCTATCCAATCTTCGTCCGCGGACCCAGCGGCTGGCGCCGCGTCTGCGGGTGACCCCGCTTCTTTGCTGGATCCTGCGGGTGACCCCGCCTCTTTATGGAATCGGCGGTTCCATTCCTTGAGGCGATGGTCATTGGGAAGCTGTACCCAATTTTCCCTGACAGTGTTGGCAACCTCCTCGGTCATAGGGACGCGATCGGCTTCTGTGATGCGCTTTCCTCCTCCAGGGACCTCCTTGTTAGGATCATGGACGTTGCCAGCGTCATCTCCATGAGACCAATTCCACGGGGTCTCACCGTGATGAGGACTCCTGGAGGGGCGGTCCATTGGACAACTGCGCATGTGACCTTTGAAGGGCTCGCACTGACATACTTGTTTCCTGTATGTCTTGCGATCGTTGATGATCTCCTGTTTCTTAGCCCTTTTGTCCCAAGCCTCTGGCGTTTTGGTCTTGCCACCCTTGGTACGTATTATCATGCCAGTTTCGTCCCGTTTGGTGCAGTACTCCTTAGAATACCAACGGCGGGTCACGTCCATCGAGTAGCCGGGGTACCAATTGATGTACCACTCCGGCACGTACTGAGCGGATACACCGACGGAGTGCTCCGTACTGTACGGGTAGCCCGATGCATCATGTGTAGGGCGTCGGGGAGCTGAACGGCTCCTCCTGCGGGCTGGCCCCGCTGACGCACTACCACGTTCCATGGGCCTTTGGTCGTCATGCTCTGAGTCTCGGGGAGGCGATGGTCGTCTGTCCCTCTTGGCATGGCGCATGTCCTCCGAGTCCTCTGAGCTGTCCTGGACCATGAATACGTGCTGATACGGGCTTCGGAAGTACCCGATGTCGTTTAGCTGCTCCATCGCGAGGTCGTTGAGGTCCATCTGGTCGCAGCCCTGCATGAATACATCCATAGACCAAGCGGGTGGCCCCGCTGCTGCGGCTGGCGTCACTTCGGCGGGTGACCCCGC
This sequence comes from Prorocentrum cordatum, assembly GCA_963575745.1. NCBI lineage: Eukaryota > Dinophyceae > Prorocentrales > Prorocentraceae > Prorocentrum > Prorocentrum cordatum. Next base: position 138,370 of record CAUYUJ010016336.1, on the reverse strand, counting down.
TAGAGCCTGGAGTGCTGTCAGCATCTGAGGTGCCGACATGTCCGAATCCAGGTATGGACGCAGCCGTGCGGCCCCTGGGCGCGACAGCAGGTCGTTCATGGTTATCTGCTGATGTGCTGGCGCACTCAGGAGCCGGATTGCTTCTGCGACCTGCTCTTGGAGCATGTCCTTATAGTCCTCTTCGGCCTCTTCGGAGTCAGAATACGCGGGATGGCCCCGCATTTCGTCATCAGCGTCTCCCGCTTCCGAGCCAGCTCGCGGAAGATCTGGCAGCAACGGCATGCCAATCACCTGCGGTGCCAGCGCGGCGGCGAGCTCTTCCTCGGTCGCCGGGGCGGTCTCAGCTTCGGAGATCTCGTCGTCGGCGGGTGGCCCCGCTGGAAGACCGAACCAAGCATTGAACGCGACCTCGTCGACTTCGTCCCAGCCGTGGAACTCGTCGAAGAGGGTCACTGCGTAGTCTTCCAGGGCTACGGCCACTTCAGCGTAGCGGGCCATCACGTAGTACGTGGAGGAGCCCGCGGCGGGAGCCGCTTCTGGATTGACGTAAAACTCGTAGTCAATGTAGTCTATGTCATCCATAAAAGAATTTTGAGCCAAATGTACGGATCCCTTTCCTTTCCCTTTCGGGCATTGATCGCGCAAATGCTCTGTGCTGCCGCATGTATGACACTTCATAGTATTGCCAGAAGCGTCCCTAGGGTTGCCCCTCCGCCCTTTTCCCTTACCGGAGGTCCGCCTGTGACCCCGACCTTTGCCTCCGATAAGAACTTCCTCAAAGACTATATCAGTTAAGGACGTGAGGAAAGCAGTAATACCCCTACCATGCATACGGCGTCTGCGACCCCCTTTGCCACGACCCTTTCCATATCGTTTGAAATGTCGGCGTACTGCACGTCTCACTTTTCTGACTGGTTTCTTCATAAAGCGCCTCCAACGGCGTTTTGATTTGCGATAAGCCATAAAAGCGGCTTCCGCTCTTTGTTGTTCAGAAAGGTGAGTGTCATCCGCTGGATAGTCATTACCAGCAGAGACTATGCCATTGTGCTCATCGTCAGATGAGGTATCTGTGTCAGTGCCAGATTCAAACGGTGAGGGTGGCTGAGACCCTTGAGCGGATGACTCCGCTTGGCCCCAGAGGGTTGTGCCCGAGGGCGGGCTTGCAGTGTAGGCGGCGCCTGGCGAGTAGTTCGACCAGGCGTTCGCCTCAGCTGCCTCTGCCGATGCCTGGCCGGTCTGCCCTAAGAAGGCAGTGGCCTCGTTGGGCATATCGGCTGGGTCAGCCCAGGGACTTGGCTCGCCAGGACCAGCGGGTGACCCCGCAGTCGTGGCGTAGACACCTGCATGTGAGTGGTGCCCTGTGAAGATACCCGCAATGTTGCCAGGAGAGCGCTCGGCAACATGTCCGTAGTTCCTCATCCTGGTCAGCAGCCTGTCATAGTCTGCTTGTGTTCTGGGCATCTGATGATTAAAAGGCTCCAGCAGGTGTTGGGCTCGTGACGCGCCAACGCCTAACGCTCTGAAAAGAATCAGCGTTAGGATCTGAAAGTTGGGGATGACAAAGCCAACAGAGTTAGCCTCGTCACGGGCCATCTCGAATCGAGCTAACACTGAGTCGATTCGCTCGCCCCTTTCGACGCGAAAGTCGATAAGGGCAGTGCCAGAGTTGAGCTGGCGCTCATCTTCCAGATTTTCAAATTTGGTGCTCAGTAGGTACAGTATATATGTACTGCATCCGTTGGCTGTCCATTGACAGTTACACCATAGTTGATGATCTGGGAGGGGACCTGCATGGCGATACGACGAGCAAGACCTTGAAGGCCTCGTTGTAGTGCTGCAGCTTGTTGTGGTGGCGTCATATTGCCGCTCGTTACGTTTATCCATGCATGTACTTCGCGAACGTATTCGCGAAAAGGCGTAGTACCGGCAGGGTCCCATGAAGGGCCAGTAGTACGCGTGTCGTCCATCCCCTGCCGCATGTATCCCACAGCACATCCCATTATTACCCACAGAATGCCGAAGATAGTTATCTTAATCCAGTGCATGTGCATTTCGGCTTCGGTGATTGGTTTAGGCTGTGGTTTGTCAGGCTCTGGCGTAGTAGCCGTGAGGCGCCTGACTGGCACGGGATGCAGGTGGCCCCGCTGCGGGTAGCCCCGCAGGGTGACCACGTTCTCGATCGAGTTGCCGATTGGCATCTGGTGGAAGTCGGGAGTGAAGTAGCGCAGTGAAGTAGGAGAGAGCGTCTCGAGTTCGCGGGTTGCCCCGCTAGCTCGATCGCGGACTGGCTCCGCTCCTCGCAGAGCCGGCGCAACATGGTATTCCACCGTAGTAGTAGTCCACCAAGTTGTGCCGTGGATTACAGGAATCAGAGCGAGAGCCAGCCACACGAGAGTGTAGCCAGCTCCGCTACCAAGTCGAAAACATGCTGGTAAGCTTAGGTATATATTACGCCTTAGGCGTTCCCATATCCCAGGCTTTGGCTCATATCGCATGAGCAAGAGAGCAAGACGAAGCATGGGATCTGGAGTAAAGGATAGGATGGGCATCGTCAATGGAAAAGGTATTTTCCGATCTCAGATACGAATCGTGCGCCTCGGTGAGGCGCAATCACATATTTGGCCGGGCCCGGCTTGAGCCAGGCACGGCAGCGGTACATGCTCAATTTATACCTCGCCTTTAACCTTCTCCGTTTAAAGTGTCGTAGGCGTTCTCCCCAGGAGAGATACTGTGTGGGGGGGGGCCACATGCGAACCCTACCCCTACCCCCCACGATCTCTGAGGGGGAGGGTGGGGTTCGCTTCGCTCGGGAGCTCTCGAACGGAGTGAACCCCACCCTCCCCCTCAGAAATCGTGGGGGGTAGGGGTAGGGTTCGCATGTGGCCCCCCTGCTGTGGTGGTGGCGTCGCGGCATGGCAAGAAGTGGGGACCTGGCACAGGGAGGCATCGGGTGCCGAGAGGGAACCGGGGCCCGGACCCAGGAGCACGCCCCCAGAAGCAGCGCCTCGGCCCTGGCCTGCCTTCGACGGGGCCGGGGCCCGAGGAGAGAGCGAGAGCCGCGGGAGCCCAAAGACGTTGAAAAACTCAGGATTCGTTTCTGGGACGAGATCTCGATGCCATAGACGCGGCTGGGGCCCGATCCCCAAAACGTTGAAAAACTCGGGACCCGTGTCTGGGACGAGAACTCGATGCCGTAGGACTGACTCCGGATGCTCTTCAGGATTTCCAGGAGCACACAGCGGCCATCGTTCCTGAAGCCCGCGCGGAGCATTCGGAAATCTGTGACACGCTGGAGATCTTGGAACCCGTCGTCATCAGGACCTCCTGTTGCTCCGAGTTTCCCCTAGAAGCCGTTCCAAGACCCCCGACGTCATGATTCTTGCATAACGTTAACCCCAAACGACTCGACCCATTCCACGGGACCGGCTTTCATCCTGAGCATTTGTTTCACGGTCCCGAGGCCCAGTGCCCCCGTCGTGAGTCGTTCATGGCTCGGGGGGGGGGTCTGGGTTTCCCCCATGACCCGCTCGCGTCGCGGCAAGGAGCTGGGCGGGAACGATGTCAGGATCAGCTTGGCTCAGGATGCACTCCACGACTCCCTGGGAGCATCCAGCGGCGCAGCCACTGCGGAACGCTTCGAAAAAATCCCAGAGCGCACGGTTGAGGGAAACAATGAAGCAACACCCCCCCCCCCTCCCCCGCAACTCAGAGTTGACCGGTCTTCGCAAGACCGCTCGGAGGCCCAAAATCGGCGGATCCGAAACCAACATTGCATTTGGGGGGAGGCGGGGGAGGTTCAAACCATATGTTCTGCATGAGTGTTGCTTACTTCTTTCCGACACCTGTATCATTTGACGAACCAGCAACACACACCCATACCCATAGAGGGGTCGGAGAGAGCTATGGGTGCGTGTTGTCGAATGGGGGTCCCCGCTCGAACGGGAGCGTTCCCCAGGGTCCGACAGCCCGCACCCATACCCACAGCCAGTCCTCCTCCCAACGACCCCCCCATGGGTATGGGTGTGGGTGTGGGTGTGGGTGTGGGTGTGGGTGTGGGTGTGGGTGTGGGTGTGGGTGTGGGTGTGGGTGTGGGTGTGGGTGTGGGTGCGGTTATGGTTATGTGTGCGTGTGTGCGTGTGTGCGTGTGTGCGTGTGTGCGTGTGTGCGTGTGTGCGTGTGTGCGTGTGTGCGTGTGTGCGTGTGTGCGTGTGTGCGTGTGTGCGTGTGTGCGTGTGTGCGTGTGTGCGTGTGTGCGTGTGTGCGTGTGTGTGTGCGTGTGTGCGTGTGTGCGTGTGTGCGTGTGTGCGTGTGTGCGTGTGTGCGTGTGTGCGTGTGTGCGTGTGTGCGTGTGTGCGTGTGTGCGTGTGTGCGTGTGTGCGTGTGTGCGTGTGTGCGTGTGTGCGTGTGTGCGTTTTTATTGTTTTAGACGTGCTAGTGCGCACAGCCAAGCTGTACACACGGCAGCCACCAGGGCCGCCACGACAGGGCCCCACGGCCCGATCGAACCATGCAACGCGACGGCAGGACCCACGT
>CAUYUJ010016336.1:73837-128837 GCA_963575745.1 Prorocentrum cordatum | reverse complement strand
CGGCGCCGCCACTGATGAAGATGGCGGCGCCGCGGCAGCTGCAGGCACGCAGGCGAGACTTTTCAGCGGGCACGCAGGAGCGCGAAACCGTCCTGTTCCCATGCGGCGGGGGTTCGGTTCGCGCGGACCTCCTGCCGGCGAGCCCACCCTCTCGCGTCTTCACTTCCGCCGACCTCCGCGAGGCCCTCCGCCGAGGGCCCCTGGCCGCCGCCCTGAATGCTGCAACGGCGGGGCCGTCCTTCGTCTCCGCCCTCGTGCCCCCGCGGTCCCTCTGCCTGTGTGTTGCCCGCTGCTCCTCTGCTGGCCGTCCGCTAACTTCCTTGATCTTCCTCCTTCCTTCCTCCTTGGGGGAACGAACCACGGTGGAAAATAAACCTGTCCGCCGTCGGGGACGCCTGCCCCTGGGGCGGGGACGAAGCACGGTGGAAAAAAAACCTGTCCGCCGTCGGGGACGCCTGCCCCCGGGGCGCCTGCAAAGGCGGCCCCCCCGCGGTGCCCACGTGGCGGTGTAAACTTTGCAGCCGCCCTGGGGGCAGGCTCCCCCGACGGAAAAAAACCAAAAACAACAAAAAAAACAAACAAAAAAAAAAAAAAACGTTTTATCACTCGTCGCCCGCCGCCTCCTGCCTCGCGCTTGCGTGATCGGCGACCTCTCGCGCGACGCTGCCTCCCCGAGCGGAGGGCCGGCAGAGCGCCCGGGGCGGAGGGCGGCCCCTGCCGGGCGCTCGCTCGGGAACCAAGCCGCCAGCCGGCGCCCGTGCGCGCGCCGGCGCGCGCAGCAGCGCATGGCAAGAGCTAGTTCAGAGGCGCCAAACGCAGCGTCGGCCCGTCCACGACAAAGTACAGGGCAATGTTTGATACATTGGCTTTGTTTTATCAAAAAAAAAAAAAAAAAAAAAAAAAAAAAAAAAAAAAAAAAAAAAAAAAAAAAAAAAAAAAAAAAAAAAAAAAAAAAAAAAACGCTTCAATACATGATATAATGTATAGATAACTGCATGCATGAGCTCATCGTTGCTTTTCATACTCAATCCATGCATTTTTGATACATGATCCGCACTCGGAGCATGTGCTAAAAACGGCACTGGACGCGCGTGCCCTGGACCATACAAGCAGCAAGCTCGACGAGGAAGGCCTGGACAGAGGCGCGGGAGTCAGAGGGCGGGGGAGGACAGGGAAGCAGAGGGGAGGAGGATGGCATCGGGGTGGCAAGGAGGAGGGCGAACCACGGGACAACGGAGCAACAGCGCGCCTGCCCATGCAATTCCGCAGGGGAGTGGCGAGAAGAATAGATGAGGAGGATTAAGAGGGGGGCCTTTGGGGGGCATCCTGAAGCCTTTTTGTGCTACAGGTGTACGAGCCTCTCATCGGGCTGCCAAAAGGGATGTATTGGGCCAGCATGGGATCTGTTACGGCATCTGGAAGACACCTCGGGGCCAGTTCTGGGCATGCTGGGGCACAAGGCTGGCGGGCCTGGTGGTAGTCTGGGGGGCGCCTTGGGGCCAGAGTGGGGAAGTCCTGGGCCGTCCCAGGGCTGAGTCGGATCCCATGTTGGTCCAGATTGGACGCCTCAACGACCGTCTTGGGCATTTGCAAGGGCACCTTAAACCGTCGTGGATGCCTCTGGGGTCCGTCTCAAAACAATCTTGGGCTGGACGGAGAAAAAGCCAAACGCATGCAAGACACATGGAATCGCCAGACATTCGCCCCTTAGGGGAGTTCCGTGAAATATATGAAGGCCTCTGGAGGCGAGATGATAGATAATCGCCGAGGCCTCTTGTGCACCTATCAAACATCCATCTTGGAGGGCATGTTGAGGGGAGCCATGCTGAAGGGGGAGACTGAGGGGGACGCCAGGCGCACCTCGGAATCAAGACGGCGGCCCCGCATCAATCGAAAGCGCACGCAGAACGCGATGCCGAGAAACTGCCTGAGCGCTGCCCACGGGCCGAGGCAGCGTTTCCTATGCGCTCCCACGAGCCTGGGAAGCGCTGCCTAGAGACTGCCACCGTGCTGCCCGACCCTATGTTTCGATGTTTCCCGAACTGTGCACTTTGGGGTTCATACGTGTGGCTTGCGGAACTGAGGGGGGTTGTCGGTCTGGCGGTTCCGTGTTTGCTGTCGCTGCCCCGTCGCAGCCTCGTCGACGCCCGTCGTCTGGGGGGAGTTGTCGGTCTGGTTTCTCCGTGCTCGCCGTCGCCGCCCCGTCGCCGCCTCGTCGCCGCCCATCGTCTGGGCCGGATTACTGGTCGCCGCGCTAGTTGGCACCATCGCTGCCGCCATCCGTCGCCGCTGCTTCTGGGCCTGGCTGTCGGTTGCCGCGCTTGCTGTCACCGTCGCCGCCCCGCCGCCGCCCGCTTGTATTGCATTGCATTTTCCACTGTTTCGAATTCGTTCGCATTGCTTCACATTGCTTCGGACTGCGTTGCGTTGCTTTGCATTGCGATTCATTACCTTGCCTTGTTTCGCATTGTTTTGCAGTGTTTTGTGTTGAATTGCACCATATCGAGGTTACCACATTGGTTGCTTCATTTAGATTGCACAACGTACAGTTCGTCACATAGACTGCACAACCGATACTGCACAAAAAAACGCACCACATAGATTGCGCAACAAGGATTGCACCACATTCATTGCTTGAAAAAGATTGCGCCACATAGAGCGCACCACATAGAATGAACAATATGAACAGATTGCACACTAAATCGTGCACAACCGACATTGCACTACATAGACTCCATTCTAAAGAATACTCCGTTATACCCCCTCCAATGAACGATCCACCGTTCAGTATTGCAATTTACTTACAATTCTGTCCCATCGTCCATCCTAGATATGAACCCAAACCATCCCAGTCAAGCTGGTATCGAAACACCCGCCATTCCCAGCACACATACTATGCGCACACTCTCGCCTATCAGAAACCATCCGTTTTCACGAACCCCTACGAAGTGTACACGCGCGCTTCGTCGCCCGCGCATGCCGAAGTCCTTTTTTTTTAAAAAAAAAAAAAAAAAAAAATAAAAAAAAAAAAAAAAAAAAAAAAAAAAAAAAAAAAAAAAAAAAAAAAAAAAAAAAACTGCGGTATCGCAAAGAGTCCAAAATCTAGCATCGCGGATATATATATATATATATATATATATATATATATATATATATATATATATATATATACACGAACAAATGCTTCTGCCATAAGAATTAGCATCTAAACGTGATTACATCTTCTTTGGCAAATTCACAATCGACATTGTCATAGAATGTTTCCAGAATGGTTTCTCGCGCGCGCGTCGAAATCGTTCGAATTCCCTTGCTCAAGTGCTCTCGCAAGAACCCTTTGCAAAAGACGGGACGAAGTGCACAAGCGCGCGTCGTCGCGCGCGCACCCCGACATCGCTGAATATATATATATATATATATATAATATATATACATGCATACATACATACACATATATATATATATATATATATATATATAATATATTTAAAAAAAAAAAAAAAAAAAAAAAAAAAAAAAAAAAAAAAAAAAAAAAAAAAAAAAAAAACACAACGGGCGGTTCCGTAAATTTCTAAATCGATTGCCCCGAACACATGGGTAGAATACACACGGTTTTGCAAGATCCGTTCCCAAAAAATCCTGTGCTCGCGTTCGCGCCGATTCTTACGAAAACCGTCGGTGTTCCAACCTTCTCATCAAATTCTGCCAAACGGGCATTTCGCGCCGCATGTCGACGTCATTCGAACGCCTTTAGGCGCGTGCTGGGGGGGGGGCACGATCCGTGTCAGATAATACCACGCGGGCCAATCGCGCAATCGGCCGCGCGCGCATGACGAACTCTTTCGAAAACGTTCATCGCCGACCCCAGGACATCGTCATCGTTATCGGCGGGTGTGATCAATATCGGCGCTGTCATTGGCCTTGCCGTCGTCATCGCCACCTTCGTCACTGTCGCTGCTGTCATGATCGTGTCTACCGTTGTCGGCGTCGCCACGATATCGCGCCCGCCCAGGACCCGCAATAAAATGCCCGCTGGGAAAATGCCCAGCGGTCAGCGCCACCGCGGCCGCGTCGGTCGCGCCAACTAGCTGGCCGCTGCGCCCGCGAGCACGCGCGGGATAGAGCGGCCGCAGAGATGCCCCAGCCAACGCCAAACACCCATCGCAAACGTCGCCGCATGGGCTTTGCAAACTTTATTGCGGGTGGGTGGGTGGAATGTTTGCAAGAGCGTGGAAGACGTCAACTCGTTGGTAAAGAATCAATTGCATCACGTAGATCGATCCGCACAGATTGCACAACCGATGTTGCAACTCATAGAACGCACCACATTGATTGCACAACATAGATTGCACACCAAAAACTGCACATAAATTGTACAATCTAAATTGCACCACGCAGGTAGCTCAACACAGATTGTATCACACTGGCTGCTGGGAAACACGCCGACCGAGGCACACGGTGGCGGAAATTTCAGCACGGGGTCACCGGAAATCGCGGCCCATTCCCCGGGACCGGTTTTTAATCCCGACTCTTTTTGTTGACGGACCGAAAGCCCGGCGACTGCCCCTGGAGGCCGAGGACGGCCAACGAACTTCCGTCGTGATTTTGTTACGGCGCGAGCATGTCTAAAAACAGCAATCCCACATCAATCAAGATCACACGGGACTTGCAGGGGGCAGTGCGTGAGTGCAGCGCAAAGTTCCCCGTGATGTAAATTGTAAATCGGCACCCCTCTGAATCCACGCTTGCCCGCTCGCCCCTCGCACGCGCGCGGCCCTCCCGCCCGCGACTCCACCCCTGCCCCACCTCCGCAAGATTCCGCGGGCCCTCCGCCAGCGAGTGGGCCAGTGGCTCGAGTGTTCGGAGATGGGGCCCTTCGTGGAGAGGGGGTGGTGCGGGGGGGGCGAAGACAACGCGGACGAAGACGAAGGCGAGGGCTGCCTTTGCCCGCGTTCGTGACGCCATGCGCAGAACGGGCGCAGCGCGAGCCGCCTCATCAGAAATGTGGCGCCGCGGCAGTCGTACGAGCCTGGACGGATGAGCCACTCCTTGTATGTCGATGGGGAAACAAATAAACAATACCCAAGCGACGAACAGCGCGCATCGCTGCATACCGCGTCGGGCACCCATCGCGCTGCCAGGGCTGCGAAAGCGCGCTACCATTGTTGCCAAACGACCGAACCGTGGCGGAAGGCGAATTCAGACGCGACTCTGGCAGCACGGGCTGATTCGAAGTGAACGCGCGAGTGCCTTCAGCTATGTATGTTTGCAGGCAACATGCGATGAAACTGGTAGGCTTGTACAACGCACGTGACAAAGCCAATCGTGCCATCGATGTGATCCAGGCGAACGACAGCTGGAAGAGAAGGAAGAAAAGGAGGATGAGGAGGACGACGACGACAAGGGGCGGGAACGGGAAGGGAGGAAGAAGGGAACTGGGGGGAAAGAAGGAGGACTCCTGGAGCGGCGGGGATGAGAGTCCCTTCTGAAACTCGACACAGTGCCTCGAGGCACGGGTGTCCTCAGGTTCCTTCGAGTTCTGTGTTGAGCACGCAAATACTCGTCAAGGACGCAAACCATGGAGTTCCACCCTATCCGGGCTCTGGCTAGCAAAGCGCCGCTCTCCAAATTGCTATTTTCTTGGCGAACCATGCACACTCGCCGATGCCCCCCCCATTGTCAGAACGATTCCCTGCTGTTCGGCCGCAGAGCGTGCGCCTTCGCTGCCCCCCTCTCATCGGCAGAGCGCCACTCTGCAAATTGGCCTCAGAGAGAACGCGCACCTGCTCCCATTAGCAGGGCGACGCTCTGCTTCTGCGCGCCGAGGGAGTCATTGCGAATGGCCCGAGGCCAGTTGGCAGAGCGGCGCTCTGAGAACACGAACGCGGGAAGTTCAGGGACATGGTGTTCACGGACCCTCTTGGCCAGCACACCCGCAACACTCAAAACATAACCCCTCCGAAGCGCAAAGCAAAACATCGCACGAAATACCTCGCGAAAACCTTTACGGAACGGCACGCCACACATCCCAAGAAACACTCCACGAAAGGAACAACGAATCGCAACAACGAACTGACACTTCGCCAACACCGCCCCGAGAACCTCAACCCAGAACGACCCGCCACACACCCCAAGAACTGCCAGGCGAAACGCACCCCAATTCGATACAACGAGCTGACACTTCAAGCCCACCACCCGAAGAAACCAGATACGAAACAACCCGCCACACACACACAGAGAAACACACAGAAACACCCCGCGAAACGCAACACGAATCGCAACAACAAATTGAAATCTCGAGCCCACGGCACCAAATAAACCCGATACGCAACAACCAGATACACACCCGAAGAAACACCCCACGAAACGCAACGCGAATCGAACCAAGAGCTGACAGCTCGACATTACCACTTTAAGAAACTCGATACGAAACGACCCGCCACACATCCCAAGAAATGCCCCACGAAACGAACCACGAATCGCAACAACGAGCTCACAATTGGAGCCCGCCGCCCAACGAGAACGCAATACGAAACGGCCCGCCACACATCCCATGAAACACCCCGCGGCAACAACGAGCTGACATGATAAGAAACAACCCGCCGCGCGCCCCAAGACACCCCCGACGAAACACACTACGAATCGCACCAACGAGCTGACAGCTCGAGCCCACCGACGCAACAAAAAACTCAATGCGAAACGACCATCAACCCACAACAAGAGACACCCCACGAAACGAACAACGAATCGCAACAACGAGCTGACACTTCGCCAACACCGCCCCCGAGAATCTCGACCCATAACGACCCGCCACACACCCCAAGAACTGCCAAACGAAACGCACCACGATTCGAAACAAGGAGCCCGCTGAGCCGACATTTCGAGCCCACCACCCGAAAAAAACTAGACACAAAACAACCCGCCATGCACCCCCAGAAACACCCCACGAGACGCAACACGAATCGCAACAAAGAACTGACATCTCGAGCCCACCGCACCAAAGAAACCCGATACGCAACAAACCGGTACATGCCCGAAGAAACACCCCACGAAACGCAACACGAATCGAACCACGAGCTGACAGCTCGACATTACCACTCCAAGAATCTCTATATACAAAACGACCCGCCACACACGACAAGAAATACCCCACGAAACGCACCACGAATCGCAACAACGAGCTCACAATTGGAGCCCGCCGCCCAACGAGAACGCAATACGAAACGGCCCACCAAACATCCCATGAAACACCCCGCGGCAACAACGAGCTGACATGATAAGAAACAACCCGCCGCGCGCCCCAAGACACCCCCGACGAAACAAACCACGAATCGCACCAACGAGCTGACAGTTCGAGCCCACCACCGCAACAAAATTACTCCGACGGAGAGACCCCACATGAATATATGTTCGGCTAATCTGGAAATAACCTTCACTGTCGTCCTCGCGATTAGTGAGGCACCCTTATTGTCTTCTCTGCGTCATTCTCATTCTCGCCCTGGCGCGGGACCCTCACCCGCTCCCCGCGTTGCCCTTGCCTCGCCCTCCTGCTGTTCGTTTCGTCACCCACCTTTCGGCTGACGATGGGTTACCACCGCCAGCCCGGAGACAAGGGTTTCCCCCTGCCCCCGCTTCGACCGAGGATGGGTTACCACCCCGCACCCGGACGCAAAGGTTTCCCCCTGCGCCTGGCCGCCGTCGTCATCCTCACCTCCTGTTCTTCCTCTTCCTGCTCACCTGATGGGTCGGGCGAATCGCCCTCTGAAGAGCGCATAGGGAGGGGGCTCCCGCCTGAGACGTCCTCACAGTTCACTCAAAGACTTGGCGCCCCGCCTGATACTTCCTCCACATTCAAGTCTCGGGAGCCCCAAAGCGACGACACTTACAAGGTTGAGGATGACCCATTCAAATGAAAAACATTAACTGCGGGCCCCATAGGAAGGGGGTTCCCGCCTGAGACTTCCTCACAGTTCACACACAAACGGGGCTCCCGCCTGATATTTCCCCCCTACTCAGGCCTCAGGAGCCCAAACATGACGACAGTTACAGGTTCGAGGATGACCCGCCTGGATGTCACACACAGACGAGGCTCCCGCCTGATACTTCCCCCATATTCAGGCATCAGGAGCCTAACAGTGACGACAGTTACAAGATCGAGGACGACCCGCTCGGATTAAAAAACATACACTGCGGGCCCCATAGGGAGAGGACTCCCGCCTGAGACTTCCTCGCAATTGACTCACAGACGAGCCTCCCGCCCGATACTTCCCCCATATTCAGGCCTCACAAACCCAACAGTGACGACAGTTACATGTTCGAGGATGACCCGCTCCGAATAAAAACATGAACTGCGGGCCCCATAGGGAGAGGATTCCCGCCTGAAACGTCCTCGCAGTTCACTCACAGACGAGCCTCCCGCCTGATACTTCCCCCATATTCAAGCTAGCGAACGACGGGGTGTGTGAGTGAATGAATGACTGAATGAGTGATGATGATGATGATGATGCAGATGATGAGTGAGTGGGTGAGTGAATTGGAGTGAATGGGTGATCGAGTGATGGTCCATGTGATCAAAGTGGTTTGTGTGTGAGCGATGAATGTGTGAGTGATGACGATGATGATTGTGATGACGATGAGTGAAGGAGTGAGTAGGAGTGAATGAGTGAATGAGTGATGATGATGATACTGAGGTTGATGAAGATGTGGTGATGATGCTATCGATGGTGATGGTGACAAGTGCGTGTGAATGATGGCGGCGTGATGACTGAGTGAATGAGTGATGATGATGATGAGTAATTGAATGAGTAAGTGAGTGAGTGAGTGGGTGGGTGGGTGATGATGTAGTGTGTGTTATGGTTCCGGCGCGGGGTGTCCAGAGAAAACAAGATCCCTACGTTGGATGTGAGGAAAAAGTCGATCAGCCCACAACAATGGACACCCCACGACAAGAACCACGAATCGCAATAACGAGTTGACACTTCGCCAACACCGCCCCGACGAATCTCGATGCGGTGCTACCCGCCGCACCCCCTCAAGAACTGCCACGCGAAACCCACCACGATTCGCAACAACGAGCTGGCACTTCGAGCCCACCACCCGAAGAAACTAGATACGGAACAACCCGCCACACACACAGAAACACCCCGCGAAACGCAACATGAATCGCGACAACAAATTGAAATCCCGAGCCCACCGCACCCAAAAAAACTAAACAAAACACCACGCGACACGAATCATGAATCGCAACAACGAACTGCCAATTCGAGCCCACAACCCCGAGAATCTCTGTACAAAACGACCGGCCACACACGCCAAGAAACACCCCACCAAACGCATCGTGAATCGCACCAACGAGCTGACAGTTCGGCACCACCACCCAAAGAGATTGGATGCGAAACGACCCGCCGCACAACCCAAGGAGCACGAAACGCACCATGAATCGCAACAACGAGCTGGCAGCCCGACAACACCGCCCCAAAGAAATTCGAAACGAAACGACCCGCCACACACCCAAAGAGACACGCAACGAAACGCACCACGAATCGCAACAACGAACTGGCACTTCCACACCACCACCCCAAGAAATTCGATGCGAAACAACCCGACACATACCCCAAGAAACACCCCACGAAACGCACCACAAACTGCAACAACGAGCTGACACCACGAGACCACCGCCCCCGAATGGCCCAAACACTTGGCCAGAAGCCGCCGAACCGTCACCAAGTAGCTCCAAGAGGTACAAGGAGCCCCCAAGAGACCCCATGAGCGCCTCTAAAAGAAAAGGGAAGGTCCCAAAAAGCCGTCCGAAAGGCCCCCAAGAGATATCCAAAGCGGCCCTGAGTGCGCATCCAATGGGCATCTGACCAACAACCCAAGCACGGTGGCGGGACGGGCCGAAGCCCAATGATCCGCCAACCCCCGTTGCTTTCCCAGTGGTGCGCGGCGCGCTGGATGTTAGGTTGTTCTAGTTCGTTCCAAGCGGGGTCTATTCCGAGTCCGCCGCCCACCCAGAACACTCGCACCTCGTCGCGCCCCCGCGATCTGTTCCCCAGAGACGGCCCCAAGATGGCCTTCGAGACGGCCAAGATGGCCTCCAAGAATGCTGAGACGGCCCCAAGACAACCCAACATTACCCCAAGATGTCTCCGAGGAGGCCCAATATCAAACCAAGACGGCCCAAGATGGCCTCAAGATGTCCCAAGACGGCTCGAAAGGCCCTCAGAAGGCCTCCAAAGCGATCCAAAGCGCCTCCAGGAGGACCTCCAAGAAGGCCTGCAGAGGCCTTCATCATTGACTTGTCACCCGCTACATTTTGTCTCGCTAGCGAGCCAGCTAAGCCGGCACGTCAATACTCGGTAGAACACGGCACTGCGAACGATGCAATGAGCAGGACCGGCAGATACTGAACGGAAAATCCCCCGCGCAGCACGCGCGCGAACAAGCGGGGAAATGGGGTCGGCTTGGGGGCGACAAAAAATTGAGCCCAAAGCAACCGCATGATGATTCGACGGCGAGCCCTCATTCTGCACTGACAAATTCGTGCTATCACTTTTTATGTCACCCGCCACCTTCTTTGTCTCGCCAGCGAGCCAGCTACGACGGCAGTTCAAAGATCCATCAGCACACGTCACTGCGAACGATGCAATGAACAGGACTGGCAAATTCTGACGGGAAAATCCCCAACCCCGACCTTGGAGCTGGCCGCAGGCATTAACTTATGTAGGAGCGAGCAGGTGACAGATAGGATTACACAGAGCCACGAGATAGGACTGGGCAAGACATGCACGAAAAAACCCTCCAGGCCAATTTCCCGCCAGATGCTCGCGTTTTTGTTGGAAGCGGGACATCGACCACGCTTCGCGCGGCATCTTCATTGCGAAGGCAGCTCTCTGCAACCACCGTGAAGAAAAAAATACATTCTTCTGCCAAGGCACGCCGCAATGACAGATGCTAGCAATTACTGGTTCCGCCCCGCGGACTCTGCTACATTTCACGAGTCAGACAGAGCCACGAGATCACGGGGTTCTCGATCACCCAGCGGACGCCACCGTCGGAGGCGCGCTGCGCGACGAGGGCCGACACCCCCATCAGCCCGTTACCCAGCAGCGCCCGCCGAGCGTCTGCAGCGTTGAGCCCTGGACCCCCGTAGAGGCCCTGACCGCTGTCGCACAAGGCAGGAAGGCCCGCCCCGCCCCTGCGGGCCCTGGGCCAGCCGGCACACGGAAGTACCCATCCACCCAAGCTCGCACGCGGGATGACGGATGAGGCCGAGGAAGCATTGAAGCGTGCCCGGGCGGAGAACATCTTGCGCTGGGTCGTTCTCCGGCTCGAACGTGCACGCGGTGCACCCACGCGCGGCGAGGGCTGTCGACAGGTGCTTGGAGCCCGCAAAGACTTCGATCAAATAGCCTCTCCGCCGCGGGACCCCCGCAGGTGGTTCAACGCGGCCATGGGAGCCCCTGCAGCGATGAGGGCGCGCGCAGGCTCTGCTGACGCCGCTGCATCCCAAAGAGAGACTGCGGCCCGCCGAGCCCGTCGCACGCGGGGCCCTCGCACTGCAGCTGGTACCCGATGTACTCGACCTCCAGGACGCACCGAACCTGGAAGGCCACGAACCTCTCGCTGGGCACGGGCTGGCTCATCGCCATGCCGTGAGAAGGGGCCCCCCCCGCTTGCGCGGCCAGGACCATCGCCGCCTCGGCCGCGCACTGGCGCTGCGGGCGGCCCAGCACGACGCCCACGTCGGCGGAGAACGTCTTGGACAGCACCCCCCACACCTTTGGGGGGCCGAGGGCCACCCGTAGCGAAACAAGGGCGGGAGGAACAACCACATCCTCAGCACGCTGGCGCAGCGCCTCCGACGGCCGACGGCGCTCTGACATCATCGGGAGGGCCATCGACGCCCCCACGCAGTCGCCGCGGGCCGCCACATTGACCGCCGCCAGGCACAGCGCCAGGTCTGGCCTCGGAGAACAACCTCAGGCCGGGCGCTGCCTCGACCTGGAGCGGAGGGCCCCCCCCGTCCGAGCGAGGGCCCCGAGCTGACCCCCCGAGGCCGGCGCGGCGGCCCTCCAGCCGGAGTAGAGCACCCGCCCCATGGTCTGGCCGTCGCCGTCGGAGCACGGGGCCTCGACGCGGTTCGCCAGGGCCTGGCCCGCCCGCCCGACGGTCAGAGCGGGGCGGCACGCGCGCCAGGCGAGCAGCTGGAGGCACGGCATCCACGCGGCCAACGCCACGGCCGCCCGCGTCAGCTGCTGGGCAGCCACCCAGCCTGAGCACGGGCGTACCCCTTGGTTGCCGTTGAGCAGCGAGCCGGGCAGTCCCCGTCGTTCGGTCTGCTCGCCAGGGGCCTGACACGATGCCAGCGGCGGGCGCCGAGTGGAGCGGCCCGTCTGCCCCCCGCAGACGGGGGCCTTCGTCGGCGGCATTCCGCTCAGACGGGTGCCACCGGTGATGGATCGAACAGCCCGAGGCCAGCAAGAGCGCACATTGCCGGCGGCAACATCTGCGGAATCCGCGACTGGCCGCCTTGCCCCTCGCGAGCGCAAGTGCGAGACCCAGATCAGCACCTAGGTGAAGATAACGAGACAACAAAAAAACAATAGAACGTGAATTGTGGCGCAGTGACGACAAAACCCCTCTCCCTTCCTGCGCCGCGATTTCCCCCTGCCCGGTAAAACGAGAAGCGCAATTTAGATTCCACTCCTCGGGCCAAAGAAGCGACGACGGGGCCCCGCGTTCGCCTCGAATCGCTCCACCGGGCTTTCCAACATGATCCGGGGGACGGCCTCGGGCTCGCCAAGGACGTCGGGCGCCTAGGAGCGCAAGCCCTAGCGCGACGAGCAGGCAGACGTCGACCCCCTCTGGAGCAGACGGCATAACCTCTAGGGCAAGCATCCGACGACGCAACCGTAGAGGACCGTGGCCAATCGAGTCCGGCAACGCACGACGGTAAGAGCGCGATGAACCACCTGATCACCTGAGCGACGCTCCCCCAGAGCGTTTTCCTGGAATCATGGCTGTCGGCAAGAAAACGATAGATGTGACAAAACATCGAGTGCGTCCCCCGCCGAAGCAGACTGACATGTGCACAATAACCCAGGAACCTCTCAACTTCTCCCCTCACCATCGGGCAGCGAGACAGCCATACTCCCGCGCTGTATATTTTCTCCATATGTTCGGCGGTAGGGCGCGCCAGTCGCTGAGCACCGCATATCCGATAGCCCAACGACGCAACCTCAAGAAAGGGTCCCACGAGGTCATGACCCCTGAAACCTTTTGCCTCGAAATGCTCCTGGAGTCGGTCCCTGGCTTACCCCGCTTCTTCTGGATTCGTAGCCATGACGTCGAGGTCATCGGCGCGGGCCAGCAGCAGGGGCCGAGCGGGGGGCGAGGCGAGGAGCAGGAAGCGAGGCACGCAACACCTGGTCTGGAGAGAAGACCCCACGCGCATGCACCCGATGATAGACTGCTCGTCGGGCAACCCACACTGCCGAAGACCACCCCATCGGAACCACCATCAAGCATGGAGGAACCTCCTGGCCACTTCTGAGACACCCGAGGGCAGGCGGTGGGGCCCCCGGATCACGCGCCAGGTCCACATCGATAGCAGGGAGCGAAAAATACCAGACCAGGCTCTTCGGGATCCCCATGTAGTAGAAGTACTTTACCAGGTCCCCTTTGGGCCGCGTATATTTTTCAATGCTCCTGCACCTCAATTTCAGCCAACCTCGCACAAAAGGCAAGCCGCAAGGGTGGGCACATCGCACCTCGACAACCCAACTGCATCCCACGCACTGCGCTGAGCCCCAGACTTCTTGGGGACAAAACATAGTGCCACTAGATCTCGGGGATCGCTCGTATAGAAAATCAAATGCGACTCCGAGAGACATCTCAGAATATTGGCGCACTCCGCGGGAGACTTGTCGAGCCGCTGATAGCAACCAAACCCGCCCGATATGGCACCGTCGACGCAAGGGCCTCGTCACATTCGCAACCAAGGCTGGAGCGGAGAAGCTCGCGACCGGCTTCCTGTTGACGAGCGTGCGCGGGCCGGGCGAAGTCGCCCACGTCAGACAAAATTGCGCGCTGAGCCTCGCGTTGGGCCGCGCTCCTGGAACGAGTGGAACGGTTGAGGGAAACGATTCAGCAACACACACACACACACACACCCTCCCCCCAATTCAAAGTTGACAGGTTTTCGCAAGACCGCTCGGAGGCCCAAAATCGGAAGATCCGAAACCAACATTGCATTTGGGGGAGGGGGGGAGGTTCAAACCATATGATCTGCATGTGTTGCTTAATTGTTTCCGACACCTGAAATGAACGCAAATGAGCACCCGTACATCTCATTGAGCACGGCAATGATGCGCTTGGCCCGGCGGTCCCGATCCAAGCGACGTCTGGGGCGCTGCTGTGCGGACCGCGGCAGCTGCGGCGCGCGCGGGGCCGGCTCGTCCAGCAAGGGCAACGGGAACAGCTCCTCCTCCTCCTCCTCCTCCTCCTCCTCCTCCTCCTCCTCCTCCTCCTCCTCCTCCTCCTCCTCCTCCTCCCTCCTCCTCCTCCCTCCTCCTCCTCCTCCTCCTCCTCCCCTCCTCCTCCTCCCTCCTCCTCCTCCTCCTCCTCCTCCTCCTCCTCCTCCTCCTCCTCCTCCTCCTCCTCCTCCTCCTCCTCCTCCTCCTCTCCTCCTCCCTCCTCCTCCTCCTCCTCCTCCTCCTCCTCCTCCTCCTCCTCCTCCTCCTCCTCCTCCTCCTCCTCCTCCTCCTCCTCCTCCTCCTCCCCTCCTCCTCCTCCTCCTCCTCTCCTCTCCTCCTCCTCTCTCTCCTCTCCTCTCCTCTCCTCTCCTCTCCTCTCCTCTCCTCTCCTCTCCTCTCCTCTCCTCTCCTCTCCTCTCCTCCTTTTCCTCCTCCTCCTCCTCCATTTTTCTCCTCCTCCTCCTCCGAAAATCGTGAAGACCACCGTCAGCGAGGGCGGCTTGAAAAGAGGGCCAGCGAGCAAGCGGAGCAGACGGCCCAAGAGATCTGCTTCGCGGAGCTCCCAGCGTCATGAGCCCTGGGACGAAGGATCATCCTTCCCCCCCCCGTTGACATGATTGCTCTTGGTGGCCCCCTCCTCCTTGACATTCTTGACCTCCTCCGCGATGGCGACCTCTGCCCGCGATTGGATGGCCGTATGCTGGGCGCCTGTGAAGCTGCCATCGGTCGAGTAGGCGGGCGCGTTCGGGCACGAGCGTACTTCCTCCTTGATGAGAGGGAGGCGCCAGCGGGCATACTCCATCGACAGAGAGGTCGGAGCATGCTCCTGATCGATCGTGAGTACTGCGTCGACGACCCCGGACCTCACGCCATGCTCGCACACCGACCTATGGCTGGGCGGCGCACGATTGACCTGCACCCACTGACCCGGAACCGCTAAAACGGCCCTGCCATGGTCCTGCATGAGCTTGGTCGCCCAGAGAGTGTGGCGAGGGCCGCGGACGGGACGCCCCCCACGAGGCTGACCTACAAACTGTCGGCCTCCATGTCCTCAACACAACATCGGCGATCACCCTGCTAGTCGAAACGGACGACGCACGTGCGGCTGATGCCTTGCCACAGCAACGTCGCCGCCTGGTCGATCATCAGGCCCTCGGCGAAGCCGCCCTGGGCAGACATGACGGTGATCCTGTCGCCCAGCTGCGCGGCCCCCGCCAGGAGCACGGCACACCCAGGTCGCTCACCTGGCACCTCGCCCGCACGGCAACGTTGAACCAGATCAGGGCAACGGCAGCTGCTAGCACCAGCGCGCCGAGGCCGGTGACAGCCCCCGCAAAAGGCGGGGCAGCGATCCTCCCAGGTGGAACTCCAGGAGCTGCGCCGACACCGACGCCGCCCAACGACGGCACAGTGGGAGGTAGCCCGACTGGGTCAGCCCCTTCCTCGGCAAACTGATCGGCGCGAGCATGATCAGGCACACCGCGAGAACCGCATCTGGCCCCCCCCGGCTGTCTCTGCTGGAGCCGTACCCCGCGTGTCCATGTATCGCCCCTCCGACACGTAAGCACATATCCTCGTCGGCTTCGCAGAAGAATCGAAATCGGGAGTGATGAGCACACGGACGGCGAGAAGTATAGCAGAGAAAATGGCGACTGGTTGTTCGTGCCATACTTCTGGCCCCGGGACATGGTAGCGAAACAGAGTAAGGAGTCCAGGCGCCAATACCACAGCCATGATCACCCAGCGAGAAGCACGGCGGCTCCTCAAATCGGACATCTGGGCATGAATTGCTTCACCAAACGAGGCGGTCAGCGTGGCGATGCGGACGACGACGGGCTCACCAATGCACACGCCCAGCATGAGCAGGAAACCAGGTTGCAGGAAGACCCAGAGCGGGGAAGATGTCCCTCCGTATGCAGAGACCAATTCGGAGCTCGAGGGCAGCCCCGAACACGTCTGAGAGACTGCACGGTAGACACACAGGATAGGCTGCCCGATGGCCGGGACGGTGGATATCCCTCGGACCGCTTCAGAGGGAACGCGGGACGAAAGACTTATGACAAAAACTTGAGCCCAAAGTAACAGTATGATCACTGATGCGACGGAAGCCCTCCTTCTGCACTTACCATTCAGCACTTGTCATGTCTTTGGTGTTTGAAGGATTGTGGCATTTGCTTCTTTCCGGCCTTCCGACGGCCCAAGGCGGCCCAAAACGGCCCAAGAGGCCCCTAAGATAGCCCCCAGAGCGCCCAAGAGGCCAGCAAGATGGCCCCATGACAACCCAAGAGGCCCTCAAGATGGCCCCAACAGAGCCCAAGACGGTCCAAGGGGCCTTCAAGACGCCCAAGATGGCCTCCAAGACGGCCTGAAGCGCCACAAGAAGGCCAAATGACGGCACAGAGGGGCCCCCAAGATGGCTTCCGACGGCGTTAGACGTGCCAAAAAAGCCCCAAGAAGCCCCCAGAGGCCCCAAGAGGTCCAATGAGGCCCCAAGAGGCCTCCAATGAGGCCCCAGGAGGCCCCAAGGTACCCTAAGAGGCTCCCAAGAGGCCTTACAGATCCTTCTCTTCCTCCTCCTCCTCCTCCTCCTCCTCCTCCTCCTCCTCCTCCTCCTCCGCCTCCTCCTCCTCCGAAAACCGAGCTCCTCATCGAGTCGCATCGCCCATGCATCGGCAATGCGGCGCGATCCTCCGACCCTGTCTGCTCAGACCCCACCAGGAAGCAGGACGGCCGACCAGCATGGCTGGACCACGACGACCCCGCGGCCCCAGCAGCGGCCGTCCACGCACGCCTCGCGCGGCCTGCTGGAGAGGCCGGCGCGCTCGGCCCTTTTCGCGGAGCGCCGCACGCGTGCCCTGCGAGGGGAGAGCTCAGAGGCGATTATGGGTGCACCCAGCGTTTGTATGAGCCTGGGCTTTCTCCTTCTTTCGCGAGATTGCCGCCGCAGAGGGGCAGGGGGGAGCTGGCTCAGGGGGGGGGGGATACATCGCCGATAGATCGGCGGTAGGCCCCCGGTAGCAAAACCGAGCGCTGTGGGGCCTATCAGGCCCCCTTCGGCGATGCATGGGCGACTAGGAGTCGATGCATGCTCCCCTGAGCCTATCCCTGCCCACGAGTGCCCCCGACTGCCGCCTCAGCCATCCGTGCCTCACGGGTCACTCCCAGCCGGCTGGAAGAGGCTACCCGTGGGTATCCTGTAGAGCGCCGGTGTATCCGCACCCTCGGCCTGCAAGTCCAGACTCTGGACGTGGGCAAGCCCTGCGTAAACGTAGCAAGGGAGCGCTACGCGCTGCAAATTTATGCGTAGGGTACAACTGTGTGTGTGTGCACACATATGTGAAACACCGAATATGGAGCATGCGTGTATGTGTAAATGTCTGGACTCTGCTCTCGCCGCCTGACCGTTGCCTCGCGGCCGCAATCAAAAAAAAAAAATGTGTAAATGTGTCGCCACCTCCCCCCCTCCCGGTCTGCCTGTCGGCCCGCGCGTCGGTCCGGTCCTGTCTCCTGCCCCTCTCCTGCCCCTCTCCTTGCCCTCCTGGCGTTTGATTTTGGATCCGCGCGTTCGTGCGTTTGGCCCTCCTTGCCCCTGTCTTTGTCGCTGGCATACTGCATCGAGGGTGGCGGTCGGCATCCCTGGTGCTCTCGCTCGCTGGGCCCTACACCGCGACGCCGCGCGCAGGGGTCGCCGAGGGAAAGTGCGCCCGCCACCAGTCTGTAGGCATCGAGTGGATGTTTTTCACGGCGGCTGATCCCCCAGGAAACATCATCATCTTGAGGAGCTCGTGCATCCACGCACGGCCCTGCAGCCAGCACTCCCTGCCAGGGTATGCGTCTAGACGTGCAGACCTGAACGAAAGATGCGCGGTGGCCTGAGCCTGGCGGCGGGCATGGCGAGCGAGTGAATGCACCAGTACATGAGGGTGAAGGCAGCAGGCGGCGCCAGGAGGCGCGAGCACAGGGGCGCAGGCTGGCGCCAGCATCTCTTGTCCCACGGCATCTCGAACTCCCAAGTCCCCCCCGAATTCTGTCATTGCGCTATGCTCCTACGCTGGGGGGGCATCGGATAAGGAACCGTTGGAGAAGGAAGCAAGGGTCTGGAAGCGGGCGGGACTCCGAGTGAGGCCTGGCCATGGGCACCACCGCCGCCCTCATCAGATAAGGAACCCTCCAGGGGTCTGAAGCCTCCTGAGCACATTCCTGAACGAGCGCCCCCCTCCCCACCATACTTTTTCGAGGTGCCAGGGGCCCCAACCCACGGTCGGCGGCGAGCCTGGGGGGGAGTGCGAGAAGGGCCGAGCCTTCTCGGAAGGCTCGGCAGGCCTCTGGCCTTCTGGGAAACTTCCTGAGCCTCGCCCCAAGACGCCCCAACAACAGAAAGGCTTCTCGGAAGGCGCGAGGCTTCTGGGAAGCCCCGCCGCCTCCTGAGAGAGCCTTCTCCTTCTCACTTCCCCCCTCGCCCGCCGCCAACACTTTTTTTGATCCGCGGGTCGAGAGCGAGTCTTTTCCTGTCGAAGCCAAGCGGGCCGCGCACAGTTTTAATTGACAGAGGGGGGAAGGCAGAAGGAGGGGCCTCACGTCAAGGCCAAGAGAGGGCAAAGCCCCGGAATCAGGCGGTGCCGAAGGCGATGTGCATGCAAAGCCCGCCGCCAACACGGACCTCCACGGCGCTTCCGGGCGCCCCCGAGGACCGCCGCGCGGCATGTTTGTCCCAGGGGGCCTCGGGGGCGCGGCTCGGGACGCGCGGGCCCCCCGCGCGCCCCGGGGGTGGCACCCCAGGGCCAGCCCTGCAGCCCAGGCCTCTGGGACGGGCCCGAGAGGGCCAGCATCGTGCAGATCCCGAAGGCTGCCAGGCGCCGCCAGAATTCGCACCTCGCGAGCCGCACTCTACGGTCAGGAGCTAGTGGATGACTACCTACCAAACCACCCCAACCCAACCCGAAGACCTGAATTTGACCCGAATTTCGGGTTGGGGGGGGTACGGATACCATGTGTTTTTTCAACGTTCCCCGACCCCCCCCCACTGGAAATCGAGGATAAATTTGGGCCTTCGGGTTGGGTTGGGGTGGTTTGGTGGGTGGTGAGTGGATGGCGTGCCGCGGCGACGGCCCCGGCGGCATGCTGGGCCCTGCGAGCCGATCGCGTGCTGCTCCGCTCCGCGGCGCAGGAGGCTCGGGGGAAGCCCGGGGCGTTGACGCCCTGGGAGTGGGGGCGTGGACGGCGTGCCGCTCCGCAGCGCGGCGGGCCAGGAACGGGCGGCGGAGCGACACGCGAGGCCAGCCTTCCTGGTCGTACCAGCCGCGGCGCCACCGGCAGGAAGCCGCCGAGGAGGGGGCGAAGAGCGCCGCATATGGCCACGGCGCGCCTCCCCGCCACGGAGCGGCTCCCCGATGCAGAGCGGAGGAGCGGCCCTGCCGACCAGAGCCCCGGCCGAGCCCCGGGAGGTTCTGAATTCAGCGTCTCGGCGGCGCTCCACTGGCCGGACCGGTCGCACACGTCAGCGGGCTGCTTGGGCTCTGCTCCTCGGCCGCCGAGTGCGCAGCCGCACGCGGGCCGTCGGGCTCTGGGCCGCCGGGCGCACAATACTTGCAGCAGTCCATAGCAGGCCGCTGCATTCTCGGCCACCCAGTACACATGGTACTGATGATGATGACGACGATGGTGATGATGATGTGCATGATGCTGATGATAGGGATGATGATGATGATGATGATGATGATGATGATGATGATGATGATGATGATGATGATGATGATGATGATGATGATGATGATGATGATGATGATGGTGATGATGATGATGATGGTGGTGGTGGTGGTGATGATGTGCATGATGTTGATGATGGAAATAATGATGATGCTGATAATACTGATAATACTGCTTGTGGCGGTGGTAATAGTAATGGTAACTGCCGTGGTGGTGGTGGCGATTGGGGTGGTGGTAATGATGATGGGGGTGATGGTGATGATGAGGATGGTGATGATGATAATGATGATGATAAGGATGATAATGATGATGAGGAGGAAGAGGAGGATGAGGATGGTAATGGTGATGGTGATGGGGATGCTGATGCTGATGATGTTGGGTATGATGGTTATGAAGGTGATGAGGAAGTGAAGGAAAAAGAGGAGGAGGAGGAGGAGGAAGTGGTGAGGGGAAGGTGGAGAGGGGGAGAGATGGAGAGAGTGGACGGAGAGGGAAGACGAGGACGAGGAGCAGGGCAGCAGCAAGGCACGAGGAGCCAGGAGAGAGAGGAGAGGAGGGGCACCCCGCGCCCGGCCGCGCGCGGGGTTGGCTTCCCACCCTCGCCTCCAGATTGTTGATCTCGTCGGGGCAAATACTCGTGCCTCCCACCCACGTCTGCCCGGGCGGGCCGCGCGGGCGAGCCGGGCGGACCCTCACGAGCGGGTCCGCCCATCCCGCTCGTCGGGTGCCGCTCGTCCGACACGACCCGCCCGCCCGAGGGGTGGTCCTGCTGGACGGGGCCCCGCACTTGTAGAGCCCCGCCCGCCCGAAGACCGAGCCCAAGCCCGAGCCCGAGCACGAGCCCGAGCCCGAGCCCGAGCCCGAGCCCGAGCCCGAGCCCGAGCCCGAGCCCGAGCCCGAGACCGAGCCCGAGCACGGGCAGGCGGGACTCCAAGTGCGGGGTCCCATCCACCAGGACCACTCGGGCGGGAGGGTCGGGTCGGGCGGGCCGACCCTGACGGGCGGGTCGGGTCGGGCCGGGCTCGCCCTCAAACCGCAAGATGCCTATCGAGCCGCTTCGCGCAGATCGAGACGATCGGAATGGCTTCGGGGGTTGCCACAGGTGTCCCTGGCCGAGGGGATCCCCAGGTTTTCGCCCCGCCTTGGAGCCCTCTGGGGCACTCTGGGCCTCGTGAGGGTCATTCTGAAGGCCATTTGGGACTCCTGGGAAATCCACGGGGCCCAGACATGCCAGCTACGGCCTGGGTCCTTCGAAATATTGGAAAAAGAGGAGGGGGGGAGGAAAATTATGAGGAGGAGAAGAAGGAGGAACGGTAAGAGGAGGAAGAGGGGGAGGAGAAGGAGGAGGATGAGGAGGAGGAGGGGAGATGGAATGGAATAGCCCCCTTCGCAATGCGGAAGTATCTATAGCACTGCCTTCCCTCTGACCACCACGGACACCACGACGATAGGCCGAGCACGACGATGACCTCAGAGACACTCCGCTGCAAGACAAATGACTGTCCACCATATTGCGAAAGCAACAACACCAAGGAAAGTGAGATGCACCACGCCTGTGAAGCCCACGACAAAGCTCATGTTCCTCCAGCCGAGAAAGCCCGATAGCAGAGCGAGAAACACAAATTATGCATGTAGCGCCACCCACTGCACAACAAACTTGAATAACGCCGACGATGTGATGCAGGTAGGCGGGGTGAGAAAGTGCCAGCACGAAAACTCCACAGCTTGATCGGCCAGACAAGAACATGCGGCCTACTGCTGTTTACAAGTGTAAGGCTTGGACGGCAAAGTCGGACAAGATAAAGGTGTCTGGACCCCCTGTTCCATCACTGCGTCGAGGCCCGCCAACGCATCTCCTGAGAGCTCGACTGCACTCCTCCCACCCATCCGCACGGAAAACTACGATGGCGTAGAAACTGTCCTCTGAGCGAGGATTGCGCCATCAGCAACCAGAACCGCTCGTTGCTTTGCCCAGGCGCCGCCATGGGTCGTAGCCACTGCAGGACGTGCATCCATCTTTTCCGCCCCTCCGCCTCAGCCGACGCAGTGGCTGCGCTGCCGCTTGCAGGGCGGCCCCCGCTGCTCCGAGACCGAAAGCCACGCTGTGGCTGCGGCGGCCTGCGAAGCTCCAGCTGCACCCGCCGCGGTCGCCGTGGCCAGGAGCGGGCCAGTCAATGCCAAGGCCGTGCCCTCGTGGCCCTCCCCATCTCCCCTGGCCGCCACCGCGACCACAGGCGCTCTGCCAGCAGCACCACATGAAACTCCACGAGCACGTGGAGGCTGCTGGGCTGCACCAACTGCGGGAACTTCGGCCCCATCCCCATGAGGCGCGCAACCGCCGCCCGCGCCGCGAGCCTCTCGATCTCCTGTGGCGGCGCGAAGGGCGCGGGCCAGGGCAGCCCCCGGCAGGGTCAGGCGGCAGCCCCTGTGGCCCATGGCATGGAACCCGCGCATGCGCGGCACGAAACTGCGCCCGAGCTGCCTGCGCCCTCCGCTCCGCAGCCAGCCGAGCGCCGGGGGCGGCCAGAGGTGCGCCAGGGCGGCTCTGTGCCGCGCGCGGGAGAGCGAAGGCGCGGGAGACGGAGGGCAGCGGCGCGGGCCGCCTGGCGCGGGCTGGCGAACCCGCGAAGGCTCGGTCCGAGCTGGCGCCGAGGAGGAGAGAGGGGAGGAGGAGGAGGAGGAGGAGGAGGAGGAGGAGGAGGAGGAGGAGGAGGAGGAGGAGGAGGAGGAGGAGGAGGAGGGGGAGGAGGAGGAGGAGGAGGAGGAGGAGGAGGAGGAGGAGGAGGAGGAGGAAGAGGAGGAGCAATAGCAATAGCAATAACCCTGGGGCGCCTCACGATCCGTCGAACTCGAAAGCCGAGGGCGCCTAGGTGCTGGCGACTGCCAGGCCTTGCAACACGCCTGCGTGCGGGCCAGCGCCGCGAGTGCGGGCTGGCACAGTCCGACGGCGTGCCCTTCGGCGCGCAGCCTGCGGCTGCCGCCTTTGGCACCACCCTCAGGGAGGAAACGACTTGCCTGAGAGAGGGCACCCAACCGACCCGAGAAGGAGCCAAGGCCCCTCGAGGAGCAGAACAAGAGCCAAGGGGCCCCACACGGCATCCCCTAGCTCAGGCCCTGCCTCTCGAAGCGCCCCTACCCCTTCCCTTCCCCGCTCCCCCACCACGGCGGCTAGAGGGGCGCGGAAGCGCAACAGCAGGCCCCACTTCTGGGGCATTCTGAAAAGTGACTGGGGTGGGAGTCGAAGAGGAAGGAGGCTCAAGACCAGGAGGAGGAGGAATGAAGTTGGGAGAAATCACCACAGATTCAGCGACCGACTGACCGAGCACAAGCCGTGCAGCGGCCTCACTCAAATGACCAGCTCGAAGGTGTGCCATCACACGCTCACTGCCAGCCCAACTGAATGCATTAGATCCTTGCCCAGGTACTGTGTGAGAGGCAGGCGCCACTACTTGACGCTGTCCAAGAGCCTCTGCGCTTCGCGTACGAGTACTCCTCTCGGCGCGCCTCCAATTGTTTTGTGACCCCCCTGGGCGGCCAGCGCGGTCCTGATGGCAATGGTGATCGGCTTCGCCAGGTCGTGCTCGTGGGAGATGAGGAACTGCACCTCCACTAGCTCCTCGCCGTCCTTGTTATTGCCTGTCAGGCGCTTCGCCCTGCAGAACCTGATCAGATCCGACATCTCCTCGGGCTCCTTGAGCTTCGAAATCGTCCCCTCGAAGTACTTCAGTGCGGGAACTCGAGCTGCGGCCAACTCCACGTCCTCCGCTTCCTTCTCCGCCGCGCCCTGGATCATCGCAGCGAACACACGCAAGAAGGGGGCCGCCATCTTCGGTTTGACGTAGTCTTTGTTGCCATTATTGTGTTCCTGCTTCTCCTTCTCGCGCGCTTCCTGGGCCTCGGCGTTGAAGGCCTGGTTCTCCTCGAGCATCAGTTCTACCATGTGCGAGGTGAGCGGCACCAGCCAGGTGTCGTAGACGGCACCGATGAGCATTATGAGCTCCGCCTCGTCGCTGAGCACCAGCTTGGCCAGCACCACCACCAACTCGTCGATCGTCTGCTTCTTGGCGGCCGCTCCTTGCGGCCTGGCGCCACCGGCTCTTGGGCCCTTGCCTGCTGCCTTGGCCGCCTTCAGGCTGGGCTCCGCATCGCCTATCTTGGCCATCCAGCCTGGGCGCGCCAGCGTCGCCATCCTCGTCTATGTAGCAGTGACGGCATCGGTCGTAGATACGAAGAGCTCGAGGAAAATGGATACGGACATGCATATGGTAATTCTCCAGATCTGAGGCGTGATAATCACACAATAAACATCTTAGATCACCCACTTCATGTAATGGTTCCTGCGTTCGGCCTCCCCCAGAATAACAGCATCCCCTATTCATAGCACCTACCAGATGTCGACTAGCAGTGGTAAGACTGGAAAAAATCGCCATGCAGTTCGGGCACTGGTTGGTTTTACAGAGTACATGTCCCAAGGAGCGATAGTTATGATGAAAACGGAGATGGTTCAGGGCAGCCTTTTTATCAGGAAAAACCTCTTCCCCAGATATCCCATTTACGACACAGAAACCACATACCCACTTAAGCCCGCCCTCCTGCTCCGTGACAACACCTCCCACAGCAACCGAAGGAACAGATACAAACTCAGGTGGAGGAATCGCGACGGTGTGCACACGACGACGCAGGACGGTAAAATCTAGCTTGCAGAAAGCGTTTCCGAGCTCCTTACCCCACCACAGCGCCAGGAACGATCCCTGAAGACGCGCGTGCAAGTCTTCGCCGTCCTCCATCTCAGAGATAGACTCAACGTCTGAGTAAAAAAAGCCTCGCCCAAGGATTCGCATAAGCCGTGAGCCGCCCCATGTAGTCGAACTGCTTACGTTCGTCAACTGGAAGCTCGGCAAAAAGAGCAGTGAGAATTTGCGCGTGTCGCTTAGGAAACCGAATGAACTGCACCAGCCAATTTAAACGTCTGACCCGTAACCCCAAGAATGTCTAAGCACATTTTCGTTTGTCATAGTTCTGATATGGTCAGGTCCTTCTCGGCTAGCCTCCCTGCATGGCTACCCTACAGTACTTGAAAGTCGAATCGATACGCTTACACTGACCCTCGGTCACCAGGAAGGCCTCCAAGTTCTGAATGCCAGCATTCTGGATCCCCAAGAGCACCGATCTTCGAAGTCGAAACGCAACTCCAGGAGTCGACCAAAACTTCCCAAGAGCATGAAAAGAACTCTGCAGAGCCCCCAAACGCTTCGAGACTTCCACAGAAATAGATCCCAGACAATGAATTTGACCTCCTAGCACCCTCATAGACGGAGTAGCCCCACCGGCGAACAATGTTTGAGCGAAGAGAACGATTGGCAGCAGCAGAGCCCAAGCCCACGAGAGAGACGATGTTGGTTTGCTTAGATTGGCGCTGCCTCCACCCTCCCCGAGCAAGGGCCCCGTCCAGCAACATGTTAGAGTGATCGTTAGCAGCACATAGTTCAGAAAGACCCGCATCTATCAAGGAAGCCTCTGGACCTCCAGCCACATGTAGTTTGGTAAGGTCGTCCGCGTACTTGCTCAAGCCTAAGTTGACCTCGCCAATGCCGCCAATCGGGCACTCTACATACAGTAGCCCCTCAGTTTCAAGGGCCTCTCTCAATTCCACACTCCACGAATCAACTGGGACCTCATAAGCTCTGCCAAAAGACTCCACTGCATAAGGATCGCCCATGAGCGCTCCACACTTGGGTTGCACAAGAAGAGACCTATCACGCGTCGGAAGCCGAATGGTAGCTTTGCGAAAACGGTCAAGTCCGAAATGTCTATCATCTTGCTCAAGCAGCAAGTCGTTGGCCTGCTCCAACAGTGCCCACGAGGTAGACGGGAAAGCATTGCTGAGGTCCTTTTTGGACCAGGAAGAACTAAAACCTGCGAGGCGGAGTCGATGTTGCATAATCTGAATCACCAGCATTGCACCCTCCTTCCTCCTCCCCCTGCTGAAACCATGATCACACGGGCCCAGGGGAGGAGGTCGGTTTCGTCGCATAGCCCCGGCCAACCACGCCTTTCCAAGAGGGTCCAATAGATGTATAACACGTTTCCCTTTGGGGCCTGGTGTTGAGGACTTCGGGAGGGCGCAACCGAAACTTCGATTCCAGAGACGGGGGAACCTGCCAGCAAACCTGACACAGACCAATCCGTTCTCGAGCGACTCCTGAAGAAGCTCCGTCTGGAAATCGTGGCTGGCGCCTACACCAAGCTTCGCACTGCGTAGCCCAAAAAAAGGGTCAGCTACCATACCCCAAACTTCAGCCGGCACAGACCAGGGAGGGCAGGCTCGCCTCTTAGGTGCATGTCGCAGGTATTTAGCAATAGACATCATATCCACCTTGGCCTCCACCGAAAATACTCCACTAGAACCTGTCGCCCTCGTCTCCTGCACGTGCTCCTCCGTCACCTCCTCCACCTCCATACCTCCCAGAGGACCTCGGAGCCGCCATACAGACAGCCATTCATCAGCACTGAGAGCAGCACCCTGAAGATGCCGAAGATTCCTGCCTCTAGGAGCCTTGCCGCGACAGGCGAGCAGCCTAATCAGCCGATGTGCCTCTTTCAAGTTGCGAGTTCTCCAAGCTTCATCCAACTCATCTGTGATCTCCTTCCTCCACCTCCGATACTGCCTCCTCCGTAGTTGGGAACATTATTTACTAAGTCTGCATAGCTCATCCTTGACCGCCTCCTCCTCCTCCTCCGCGTTGGTTGCCGAG
This sequence comes from Prorocentrum cordatum, assembly GCA_963575745.1. Taxonomy (NCBI): domain Eukaryota; class Dinophyceae; order Prorocentrales; family Prorocentraceae; genus Prorocentrum; species Prorocentrum cordatum. The sequence goes on along the minus strand of CAUYUJ010016336.1, from coordinate 101,902 downwards.
ATAGCCTGGCGCAGAAGAAGGCGTCGCTGCAGCAGAGCACGTCGCTCGGCAGCTTGCTCACAATAGCCAGGCAATCCTCTCGTAAGACTACCTCCGAAAATACTGCCAGCGTGCTCCTGCAAGATGCCGTTAAAAATCTCAAAGTACTTATCTGGCATGCCCTCCTTCATCGCCTTTTCAAGGTCCGCCTGCCGCCCCCTCAGGGCCGCAGACGACTGAGAGAAGAAGAGCTCCCTCCCCTTCCGAGAACTTCATGGCCTCAAAGTTCCAGAAAATCCTGTCCGACGATTTCTCTTCTGGCGGAACGAAGTCCCACCTGAAGTTGCAGCGCAGCGGAACATGATCCCTGGGATATCTGGAAGGGATGAGATGGCGCATCTTCATGACTCCCCTTAGTGGCCCTCCCGAGACAACTAGATCTATAGCTGCTGCAGTGCCTATGATGTAGTCGACCCTGCTACTTTGATTCTCATTTCCGCACCAGGTGGGTTCAACCTTATTACGAAGCCCCAGAAGTACAAGACCGCATTTCTCCATAAGGCCCCGAACTTGTTCCCCAGCACCCCCGGGAAGATGTTCACAGGAAGCCAAATCTTCAGACACCGTAGGAGTATTAGCGTAGACCCAGTTCCCCTCACGGAGGACCATCCCAATCCCGTCGTTCAAGTCGATACTTATGATCGGAAAAACTCTGGAGTGGTGGGCGAGCTCTGCACAGATAGAACGAAGCCACTCGGACACGAGGGGCTGTCCTGACTTTGGACGCCGCCCCGCCCTGATGGCGGAAATGTTGCGGTTCTGCCCGCAACATGTGTCTCCGTGCGCGGGGGGGCCTGGACACCCGGAGTCGAGCTTGCAATTAGCCACTCAGCCTTGGGCAATTTGATAAGAGCCACATGCGGTGCAAACCATTGCCGCGCGGGCCACCACAACCTGGCGCCCGCGGAGCTCGACGGCAGCGGGCGCAGCAGACACCCCGACGGCAGCAGAGCTCACCTGAGCCCCAGCCACAGGGCAGCCCCCATCGCCGCTGATCGCACTGGCGGGGAGCCCTGCAACTGCACATCTGTCCCAGCCCCAAGCCTCCGCTGCGCCGCGGGCGCGGGAGATCCCCGGAGGAGCTCGGCGAGGCCAGCAGGGGCCCGAGCAGGAGCCAAGCACTCCTCACATTGGAAAATACTGGGGGCCCTGATCACAACATAACGAGACGGTAGAGCAACAGGCCTGGGAGGGGGCAGGGCGGTCACTCAACGCATCGCGATATGTCATGCGACGTGCACGCCATGATATGCTTCGCGCCTGCAACCGCACATCGGATAGGTTGCCTTCATATGTTTCGACCAGCGCGTCAGCGAGGGCGCGCGCCATCGCTCCCATTTGGCAAACCTGCCCGCCCAGACGTTCCCGAGGTGATACCCCCGCGAGCGCCGGGCGCCACGAACGAAGTCCCCCGATGCATTGCGAGAAGGGCATCAGTAGAAGTCGGGCGGCTGTCGCACTTCGACAACAGAAACATCCTCTCAATATCCGCACACTGAGCTTGAGCATCTGCCGGGATGGAACTCAACTAGGCCAGGACAGACGCGACAGGCGACGCACTTGGGAGCGAGCGCAGAGCCGCAAGGGGAGCAGCCCGATCAGCACGTCACGCTGTTTGAGAAGGGCCCTCGGGGGGCCCACGCGCCCCATGGGTCGGCAGCCCGTCGCCGCCCCGCTGGCAGAGACCCCAACCGCATCGTCGTAGTCCTGGACACGACGCAGCCAATCCAGAAACATCCGTGAACACCAACGAAGACCACGCTGCTCGGTCCGACGCCCAATCGCCCCAGAGCGCAACGTCGAGCCCATCGGAGACCCGGGCAGAAACATTGGGCATCTGCGGAGGCAGATGGACGTGACACTGCGACCCCAACCGGGGCCCGCAAGCCCCTGAAACCCTCTTCCACGCATGTGCCCGTACACTCGGCTCAACCCAGGGCCCTGCCGGAAGTCCTCGCCACGGGTCTCATCGCAAAGACACGGGCGCAGGCTTCGCCGCGCCAAAGACACTGACGAGGCATGTTGTATTATGCCTTATGTCGTCTGCCCCTCGCCCACATCCCCCCAGCCCATATGGCGCGGATGGCGCCCGGAACCTAGAGTTCTTGATCGTCGCCATGGCCCCACCAACGCACGTGCGAAGAATGCGAAGTCACGCAGCTTCGCCGCCATTGCAAACATCTCGATGGTGATTCGGATTCCTCGAGGCCCGCCACCCCACGACACCTCGGCGCGCCGTTTCGCGCGCCGACTTCGGAGGGCCCTGCAACGCATCACCGAGCGACTCTCGACCATCGACCATCGCGGTGCTAGACGGCACGTTCCAACCGATGCGATCGACCGTAAGCCAGAAAATTTTGAGAGACCCCCGGACACCAAACCACGTCGTCTTGCCCTGCAACCTACCCCCCAGATCCTTACTGGCCCGTTGGAGCCTGCCCAAGGGCACACGTTGATCCCAATGGAGTAGGCCTTGAGGGGTTCCATTGTGGCATGGTATACGGGGTCAGAGATACGTTCTGGGAGGCCAGGAAGAGGGTGGGCGGGGTTCTGCCAATGGAACGTCCGCAGAGCACGCCTGCGATCTGGCGCATGCTGGCCAAGTCCTCAGGCGACGCGCCAGCAACGGCCACTCCGCGGCCAGCCGAAGGAAGCAAGCCTTTGCGTCTTGGCGCAGTAACCTGTGCACCCACTCCACGGCGCAGCGCGCGCATTCGCGGCAACCCGATCCCGAAACTTCGACAACCGATTACTCGGTTGCCCACGAACAGGCCGAACCCTTGACATTTCACATCCGAGATTGCGAAATTATCTTAGCCCCGAATATGACTCGATCTGCTTCGCCAGTAGTCCAACAAGGGCCCCCCTGGTAGTGGCCCGCCAGCCAGACATCTCAGGCTTGATTATCATGACAAGCTTCCTGACGTCCTGCGCGAACATGTACACCGCGCCGTGCTGGTGGGAGGAATCACTCATGTGCGTGCCAGTCCATTGGAACGTGCTAGCGTCGACCAGTGCGAGTGGCATGACATCGGCGTCCTTGCTGTGCACGCAGACTATCGCAAGGCATGTAAGGACGGTAAGTAATGTGCTAGCATGCTTGCACCCAGCTAGAACTGCTTGCATTGCGCGTGTAGGTCTGCTCCAACACCCGCACGCCGTGGCAATCCTGGACTGGACGCAAGACTCAAGTAGCAGCCCGACCAAACGCAATGGATACTGCAGCGGAATCGCCTCGTCCATGAATGCCGAAAACAGAAGAGTCTCAAAACGCTTCCACGTGTCCTGCGCAATGGAGACAGCGTGCTCTCCAAGGTGGTGAGCCACCTCGGCCTGCAAAAATGTTAATACGCCGAGTGCGTTGACGAGTATCCCCTTCTGTTCCCGCAGGTGCGCGGACTACCTCGCGCGCTGGCCCACTGTCGCGATGCTGGTCTACGAGCCCTTGACAAAATACGTACCACACCTTCCAGAAGCACGATCAACCTTGCAACTCGATCTGGCATGCTCCACTCAACAGTTTCAATCGCAGCTCTGTCTGAAAAAGAAGCACGCGTTCACAGATCACATAGAATGTCTAAAATCTCACGCCACGCGACCGATATGCACCAGAAGCTGCGAGGGTACATTCGCGCGTTGCCGACTGCAGCTGCCCGCTCAAGTGTCTGGAAAGCTCCACGAACGCCGCCCACTGAAATGAACTGCAAATTGTCCCCGTCTTCAACGCCTGGGGGCATGCGCACGCCCCCCGCGCCACGCCACGCCATAGACCCCCTGCATTTCCACATTTCATCGTCAGCCATTCGATATGGCCGCGCACGCAGCACGCGGCGCGCGGCAGACAGGGCTCTCACACGAGACGCCGCATGGGCCTCAACAGTTTCATTGAAATATGCGGCGCCGATCCAATCCTTCCACGCCTTCTTACGTTCCACGTGTTCCTCCTGATTGACACCATCCACCCTCTCAACGATGCCGTTAGCAAGCCGCGCAGACTCCGGCTTCGAGAACGACCCCAGGCCAGCGACGAAAGAGGCCTCCATCATCTCACATGCGACAATACCCAAACAGACTGCTGCGCAGACCTGGCCAACCGAACGGCAGGTCGCAAAGCATATGTCATGATCCTGATCCAGCTACTTGCCTCGCCGTCGCTTTGAGTGCGCGCGACCAAGGTGCTCAGGACTCAGTCACCACCGCGGACGTCCATGGCGACGCGTAGTCTGGCAGCCTGACACGATTCACATATGTTCCTATCTCCCTCCAACATTCGCCAAGCGTCTCGACCCAGAAGGCCCTGAGTCGAACGACGTGCTTGGAACATCTGGCCGCTGCTATCCACGCACGAGTCACTGACCCACGCCTCTGCCCGCGGCGCCTGACGCCCCACTTGGCATTCATGAAGTTCGCCTTGACTGGCCCACCTCTTCCGATGCATGGCGCAGCCGCCCCATCGACTACGCCGCGCCCGCGTAGCAGTTCCCCCGCCAATCCCCAGCCACCAGATCTCAAGCACGTCTCAGTTCAAACTCAGCACTCAACGCCATCACAGTCACCGCCGCGCCCTCCCACTCGATCGGTGCACTGGAGCATCCGACGCGCGGCCCGCTGACCGGCACGCGCACTGGCACGTGCGCCAGCAATCCAGATGCTTGACCGACTAACGGTGCACTTACTCTGGTTGCCAGCGGCGACGACATGGCGAGGCAATCAGACGCGCGCCCCCCCGTGGAACTTGTAGCTCGACACGTTACCTGCATTGGGGCGATGAACCTACTGCGCGGCTGCACCAACCATGATTGCCAATCGAACTTCAAGGAATCAATGTTCCAATATCATCCAACACTACGCTGACAACACAGCGTTTCCCAATGTCATTCTATCGTCCTAAAGAGCAAACGCGCCGGCATAGCACGACACTGCTACCCTGCTTTACCCCAACCGGATACGAAAAAAGCATGCCAGCATGGAAAAGAACCCATCAGCCCAACCCGAAACTACACTTGCTGCTACCACTCGTCCTTCAGAAGGAACTGCGGACTGAACCGCGGACTCCCGCGCAAGGGGCACGGCGACCGCGATAAGTCAGCGCGAGCACGGCAACTCCAGATGACAAGCCGCCGCTTCCCGTTCGCACCGCTGGAACGAAGATCCCACGGCACCCCAGCTGCTTGATTTCGCATGCAATTGAAGGCAGCGCGGCGCCATCAGCTCTGCGCCCCTGAACCGGGACCACTAATGGCTCTCGCAACCGTCACGGCATCTCAGTAGCGGACCACTGTGGTCGACTCCAATGGTCACAACCTGCCCACCAACACTTTACCCGCGCCTCGCTCTGCTCCCCCTTCGCGAGGCGCGTGCTCGGCCACGTCGGCAGCGAGCCCGCGCGCTTCAGGTCCTCCGCGAAGGAAATTCCCCGCCGCGCCGGGCGCCGGCGGGAGGGGGCGGGACCACGCACGCCCTGAGCACGGCCCACGTCTAACCAACCCCTCGTCGTGGACCCTGCCGCGAAAGTCATTGGAGTAGATGTGGGACTCACCCTGGGTCATCCAGCCCATTTAACTTGCAGGGTCCCCGCGGCCCCCTCTCTGTTAGCCGCAATGGCGCGTCGAGGAGTCGCGGCGGGCCCCGCGCGGTGCGCCATCTCAGCCTGCACTGGACCAACGGGGCCAGGCCGCAGACCCAACAACGAAATGCACGTTCCTGACGCCGCCGCCATCGACGCAGCGGGAGGAGACATTGTCGCAGCGCCAGTTGTACTCGCCCAGTCTCCCCCGGCCGACTCACCTGCACGGGTTCCCTCACCTGCCCCTCGTCCTGCTTCACGAGCGCTTCAAAGGGTCGCAGCGGATTTCGCCCTCACAAGTGTCTCAGCCTTCTTGGGAGCCAAGCTCGGCAGCAGACCCGACGACGTCAGCAGCGAAGACGAAGCACCATCATCACCCCTGGGCCAAGCCATGCCCACCTGGCTCTCGCCAGCCTGACTACATTGCTGGATAGACTGAATTACATCGTGCATTCATCTCGGCACGCTAGCAACAAATGTTGATACCACAACTACAGCGCGAGCAACATTAGAACGGCTGGGACGCACCCTGGGCCCTGAAGCCCATTTGACTTGCAGGGTTTCCGCACCTCCCTCTCTGTTAGCCGCAGTGGCATGTCGAGGGGTCTCGGTGGACTTCGCCCCGTGCTTCACCTCAGCCTTCGCTGGACCAGAAGGGTCGGGTCGCCGACTCGACAACAAAATGCACGTCCCTGGCGCCGCCGCCATCGATGCACCGGGAGAAGGCATTGTCGCAGCTTGGGCTGTACTCGCCCAGTCTCCCCGAGCCGACTCACATGCAAGGGTCCCAATCACTTGCCCCTCGCCCTGCTTCACAAGCACTTCAAAGGGCCACGGCGGGTTTCGTCCTCACATGTGTCTCAGTCGTCTCTGGAGCCAGACCAGGCAGCAGACTCGACGACGTCAGCGGCGAAGTCGGCGCACCATCATCACCCTTGGACCAAGCCACGCTCACATGGCCCTCGCCAGCCTGATCACTTCGCTGGATAGGCTGGATTACATTGTTTATTCATCTCGACAGGCAAACAATCAGAGTTATTATGCCATACACATAGTGCGAGCAACATTAGAACTGCTAGAACATATTTCGTTTGGCCCGGGCCGTCCGCTTGAACAACTTGTTGGTTGTCTATCGGTGTTCCTCTTCCTCGGCCTCCTGTGGCAACTTCACCCCCGCCTGTGTCAGATGATTCCGCAGAACACTAAGATCAGCGTTCTTAGCAGAGGTGGATAGTATGGGGCCTTCCTGGCGCAAGTTGTCATTGCACCCAACCTGCTGGAAGACTGGCTGCAGAGGCTCCACGCTGCACTGGAGCCGCAGGCTGCGCATCAAAACCGCTTAGCAACCTCATCTGCCATCTGCTCGGCTGCTTCTCCAGCTCCGAATTGCTTGAGTATGTTTCCCATGGTCGTACAATCCAAGCTGGGCGCTGCGATGTGCCCCTCCTCCTTCCGTTCAGGCGGTAGCACTGCGTTTTTGGCAAGCTCGAGCTGCTTGTCATGCCTCTTTCTATGCCAGCTCCTGCTTTGACGACTCAAGGTTTGCGACGAGCTCATGAATGTACTACTGCTGCTTGTCAGTATCCGCCTTCGCCTTGTCAGTATTCTGAAACGCCGCGGGCGTATGACAAATGACAGCGAACATCTGGGCCGTGACTAATATATGAGCGTTGACTCGAGCCTGGAAAATTCCACGCAAGCATGTACGGCGGTGCGCCGTGCATCCCAAGGATCACATGAACCTTTGCTGGCCAGCTCCAGCTGCTTGTAGAGCTCATGTATGTGTGCTCGTGTCTCTCCTTCATCGAAGGGTGTGCCCTGTTGGCGAATAGCAGCCTCCAGCTTCCTGAAATGAGCCTGCGTCTGCCGAAGTTGAGCGCTTAATTCCCATCGCTTAGCCGACGTGTTCCACTTCGCGGTGCCAAATCCATCCTAGTCACAAATGCTGGCGCTGGGTATTGCTGACTGTTGTAGCTGTGGAATCAGGCCGCTCTACTCCTCTTGCAACCCCAACGGCTCTCACGAGTGGCCCTGCTGAAACATCGGTCGCCGCTCGCCTCGAGCCACCGGGACCTGCAGAGCCACGTACGTCCGTCACCGCTCATCTGTCCCCGAGGCACTCCGCTCCCGCGATGAGAAGCGATGGTGCTTAGATCACGCTGATGGCGCAACGGAACGCCGCCTTCGCAGGGCGAGGCGAGGGCCGAGGGCCGAGGGCCGCCCGCGGGGCGGCCCCGAGGTTCGCGGCGGGCTGCCGAGGCCCGCGAGCTCGGGCCCACTGCGGCCCGCAGAGAGGCTCGCGGGCGCCGCCTCGCGACGGGCGTGGCAGGGCTCCGCGAGACGAAGGCGCCCAGCTGGTGGGCAGCTGGCTCGGACGGAAAGCACGCCGGCCAGGACCACGGCCAGTACCGCAGCCAGTACGACGATTGCGACAGCCACCACGAAAGCCAATATGGCAAGTGCGACAGCCGCTACGAGGGCCACTGCGACGGACTCTTGCCTCGGAACGCCGCCTTCGCAGCCGGCGGTGCCCTGGCGGGGACCGGCCACGGCCCGCAGGCGCCGCGGGCGCCGGGGGGGGGGCACTCGCTCCGCGGGCGCCTTCGCCCACTGGCAGAATGCGGCGGCGGCCGCGCAGCGAGCCAACCTTGAGCCAAAATGGCTACGGAGGGGGAGGAGGAGGGGGAGGAGGAGGAGGAGAAAGAGGAGGAGGAGGAGGAGGAGGAGGAGGAGAGCGGAGCAGGAGGAGGAGGTAGAGGAGCAGGAGGAGGAGGAGGAGGAGGAAGAGAAGGAAAGGAGGAGGAGGAGGAGAGCGGAGGAGGAGGAGGAGGAGGAGAAGAGGGAGAAGGAAGAGGAGGAGGAGGATTAGAGCGGAGGAGGAGGAGGAAGAGGAGGAGGAAGAGGAGGAGGAAGAGGAGGAGAAAGGGGAAGGTGCACCGTCGAAGCGATCGAACCATAGACGGCCCCGCCCTCCTCCTGATCACGTCGCCGTGGCCCGAGCAAGAGGACGACCGCCCGTGTTGCTTAGAAGGGCAGTTCGACAAACTAAGATGAGCACAAGAGAATTTGCAGCAACCCTTGCCTCCTCCTCCTCCTCTTCCTCCTCATCATCATCATCATCATCATCATCATCATCATCATCAGCATCATCATCACAATAATCATCCTCATCCTCATCCTCATCATCATCCCTATCATCAGCATAAGCATCATCAGTATCGGCATCAGCATCATCAGCATCGTCATCGTCACCATCATCATCATCATCATCATCATCATCATCATCAGCAGCAGCAGCAGCAGCACCACCACCATTATCATCAGAATCATCATCAGCAGCAGCATTATCAGCATCATCATCATCGTCCTCTTCTCCTCATCATCCTCCTGTCCTCCTCTCCTCCTCATCCTCCTCCTCTCCTCCTCTCCTCCTCCTCCTCCTCCTTCTCCTCCTCATCCTCCTCCTTCCTCCTCCTTCTCCTCATGCCCGCCCTCTACTTCTGCATGTTCAGCATCATATTACAAAATAATACCATCCTCCACACCTGCTTATCCTCCTCATCCTCGTCCTCATCCTCACCCTTGCCATCATCAACCTAAGGAGTCAGAAAGTATCATCCCTCTGTATGCCTCCCCTTTGCACTCCTTTCCCCTCAATCCCAGCATCATCGACCTGATCAGAAGGATCGTTCAGCTTATACCACATGTTCGCATCCTCATAGTCATCACCATCCTCAGCATACACATCAAGAACATCATAGCCATAATCAGCATCCTCATCATCATCATCACCACCACCATATTCGTTATCATCATCAACAGCGTCATCATCATCGCCGCCACCACCATCGAACCTTCCATTTCCCCCCCCCCCCTATTTGCGCTGTCCTACCTCCGCATCCTTATCCTCCTGATGCTTCTCCTCCTTCCCCTCCTCCGCCCCCTCCTCCTCATCATCCTCATCCTCTTCCTCCTCCTCTCCTCCTCCTCCTCGTCCTCCTCCCTTCATCTCATCCTTCCCTCCTCCGTGATCCAATCTCAACCTTATCCTCCTTCTCCCGTTCCTCCCTCGCTCCCCTGTCATCCTCCAGATCGTCGTCCTTCTTGTGTTCCTCCTCCGGTCTCCTCCCCGTTATGGGTCTCAGGGCCACGGACTCGGGCTGCAATGGCAGGTCTTCCCTGCCGCGTGCCCCTTGATCGCCCCGCGCATGCAAACGTACTCGCACGAGCTCCTCACAGACTCGTGAACACCGACTTCGGCGGCTCAAGGATGGGGCCCCAAGGGATGGGGACCTAAGGATAGGAAGGGGTCCAAGGACCTAAAGGTGGATCGACACTGCTTGAGGCACCTCAGTCTCCGGACCCCTTGCCTGAACCACCAACGCCCGTCCCGAGGAGGGTACAGGGAAGGGGACGGGTCTGGCGGGCTGGCCATCGAAAGTGGTCATGGATGGACCGAAAAGGCAAAGATGCAAGGGTACTCTTGGAAATGTATCATCGGTTCCGACTGTACTACACAAGCCCTTGACCAAATCCGAGGGAGACTCGAGACAGGACGGAACCGGCACCAGTGATGGTTGCAACGAGGCGGCCTTCTGCCCCCCACCTTCCACATCGCTCAGGCTCTTACGCCCCATCGCTCTCACCTGCCCCCTTCGTCCTCCTCCCTCTTCTCCCTTCTCGCTCTTCCCACTCCCTAGAAGGCTCTATAACCTGCTGGAGCTCCTGAGATCATCATCCCTCTCCTCTATGTCCCCCTCCTCCTCCTCCTCCTCCTCCTCCTCCTCCTCCTCCTCCTCCTCCTCCTCTCCTGGTCGTCCTCCTCCTCCTCCTCCTCTTTCTCCTACCCCTACTCGCCTGTTTCCTAATCAACCTGCGCCACGACCTCTACCGCCACCCCATCCTCCTCCTTCTCCTCCTCCTCCTCCTCCTCCTCGCGCTCGTCCTCCTCCTCCTCCTCCTCCTCCTCCTCCTCTTTCTCCTACCCCTACTCGCCTGTTTCCTAATTAACCTACGCCACGACCACTACCACCACCCCATCCTTCTCCTCCTCCTCCTCCTCCTCCTCCTCCTCCTCCTCCTCCTCCTCCTCATCCTCATCCTCATCCTCATCCTCATCCTCATCCTCATCCTCATCCTCCTCTTTCGTTGGCATGACATTGGCCCGCACTGCTTGGTCATCATCACCATCATCATCAACAGCAGCAGCATCATCATCATCAGCATCATCAGCAGCAGCATCATCCTCATCCTCGTCATCAGCAGCAGCAACAGCATCAACATCAACATCATCATCAACATAATCATCATCATCATCAGCAGCAGCAGAATCACCATCATCACCACCGCCACCGTTATCATCACCACTACCACCGCCATCAAAAAAACACTAACATGATCAGCAGCAGCATCATCACCTTTACAAACATCAATCATAATCAGCCTCATAATCATCATCAGCATCAACACAATCAGCACAGTATCAGCATCATCATCACCACCACCATCAGAATCACCATCCCCATCATCAGCAGCATCAGTAGCGTCATCATAAGCAGCACCATCATCATCATCAACATCATCATCATGATCATCACCATCATCATCATCAACATCAGCATCAGCATCAGCATCGTCATCATCAGTAGCATCACTATCACCACCATCATCATCATCATCAGCAGCAGCCCCACCATCCTTCTCCTCCTCCGCAGTCCTCGTCCTGGTCCTTCTCACTCCACCTCCTCGTCCATCCTATATCCTTCTAGAGACCTCCCCCCTATCGCACCCCCAGATGTGTTGGTAGCGGGTCGAGCGCTTCGCCATAGACTTTCTCACCACTTCTGATCCTGAAGCTTGAAATTCGCAACCGCTTCAAGGATGGAGGGCTGGTGCTTTTCAAAATGTGGCTCTCGCCGCGCACATTCGTTTTAAAACTTGCAATCGTCTGCAAAACGGTGGGCTGCAGTTTTTTAACGTGGCTCTCGCCCTAGCGCCGCGCACATTCGTCCTAAAGTGTGCCACAACTTCAGTGATGGAGGGTGACCCTTTTTCAAAATGTAGCTCTCGCCTTTGTGCCGCACTCATGCCGAAAAGCTTGCAACGGCTTCAAGGATGACGGACGACCCGTTGATCAAAATAGTAGCTCGACTGCGCGACGCGCACATTTGTCTTAACAGTATGCCACAGCTTGCACGCTTAGTTTGGCTGAAGCTCCAGGAATTGAGTTCTCGCGCGATTGAGGATTGTCAAGACGCAACAGTCACGCGGATTAGCTGTGCTGATGTACCGGGAACGGTGTTCTGACAAGACTTGAGTTTCTTTCAGGACGTAACCGTCACGTCGTTGAAACCTCAGGAGTGGTGTTTTGTCACGATTGAGGACTCTCGAGCGGTTGTCTTCCAATGGGGCATTTCCCGCAATGGGACTAAATACTTGTAGGGACGTGTAAAGAGGGAATTTGGAGGGAGGTGTGTATTGTAACAGCGTTGATGCGTCTTGGATTAACCCTATCCCTCCTCCTTCTCTATTTCCTCATCCTCCTCATCATTATAATAATCCTCCTCCTTTTCTTCTCCTCCTTCTCATCCTGCTCTTCCTCCTGCTCCTCACCCTCCTCCTCATCCTCCTCGTCCTCCTCCTCCTCCTAAACATCATCATCACTCTCTGGACACGGACGACGACGACGACGACGAGACGAGACGAGAACAACGCCGAAGTCGACGACGACGACGATGATGACGTCAACCGCCGCCACGACCACGACTGATGACTGCGGCGGCGACGTGGCCTCTCCTGGGGTGCGCTCTGCCCAAAGGATCTCGAAGGGAATCCAGCCGCGACGACGCGGGTGCCACACGCGACCCATTAAGCGCTGAGACCGTCACAGGCCACCACGGTCATCGGACGACGACGGCGACGGAAGTGACGGCCACGACGAGGACGAGGACGACGAGGACGAGGACGAGGGCGACGACGACGACGACGACGAAGACGACGAAGACGACGCCAGCCACTGTCACATCGACCACGACGACAACCACGGCGGCGGCAGCGACGGCGACGGCAACGGCGACGGCGACGGCAACGGCAACGTCGCCGCCGCCGTAGTCGTCGTGGTCGTCCTCGTTGCCGCCGACGTCATACTCGTCGTAATCGTCGTGGTCTTGGTGGTGGTGGCCGCCTTCGCCTGTCGCCCTCGCCCTCGTCGTCCTCCTCCTCCTTCGCGTCCTCCTCATCTTTCTCCTCGCCCCCGTCTTCGCTGGAGCCTCGACAGTCGGGCCATGACCGGCGGACGTGCGGGCAGATCTGGACCCCTCCGGAAGCATCTCGACAAGGCGCAGCTGATGGAAAGCAGCCCGGGGCCCCAAAAACCTCCACCTCCAAGTGCACACGAAGCCTTTGAAAAAATTTCCGATCGGGCCGCCGCCGCCGCCGACAGGCCCAGCGGGGCCGAGGATGGTGTTGTCGGGCGTCATGCCGAAGTTCTGTGTCAGGAAAAGCCGCGAGCGCTGGGGGGCGCGGGGGGGGGGGGGGCGCTGGTGGGCCCCTTCTCTCGCCAAGGCCTTCTCCCGCCTGGTCCTCCTCCGTCGAGACCATTCCACCCGGCCCTCTGCGGCCGAGGCCCTCTTCCAAGCAGGCCTCCTCCGACCAGTGCTCTTCCGCCCAGCCCTCCTCCGCCCAGCCCTCCTCCGCCGTCGCCGCCTCCACACCTCTCTTTCTGGCTCTTTTGCCTGTCCACGCGGCGGAATCGGGCCGCGGAGGAACCAGGCCTCGGCGGAACTGGGCCTCGGCGGAACTGCGCCTCGGCGGAACAACGGCGCGGTGGAACTGGACATCGGATAATGCCCAACAGTGGCCCCAGAAAACGTCGCACAGGCTTGCTAGTACCGAAGGTGAGCGTGTGCAAGAAGGGCAATGGCCGCGTGTGTGGGAAGTCTCGGGCGTCGGTGAGCCAGCACCACCGTTTGGCAAATCGACTCCGTCGTTGCCGAATTCTCCCGAATTCATCACTCTTCCTCCAATCTTACTACGCCCGTGTGGGTATGTTGGCCTGAGGTCACCTTCCCCAGGAGTTATGAAACTCCAGTACCCAAAGTCAAGGGCCACCTGAATGCGGAAAAACTTGAGCAGATTTCTGACGACTTGTACAAGGCTCGAGGAAACCATTGGGCGGACAGTCACGCTAAGGCGGCGGCGATGACCCATGCCAGACCCTCCGCAGGTGAGCTTGAGGAACAGAGCCTTAATGCCAAGTATCTGTCAGTGCTTCTGATGTTTGTTGCTAAGTCTCCTCTGCGGCGGTGGTGATCCAAACCTTGAAGGTGTGGGCACGTCGTGCCCCCAATTGGGAAATCAGTTTCGAGTTTCGGTTTCTGCATTCCCCACCCCACTCTCCTTATCAGCTGTTCATTGTATTGCGCCCAAGATTGATGAGGATAGGTGGATGATGATTCTTCCGTAGGCCACTGTGCGATCTCCGGCTGGACACGACATTCCTCCAGTAGGTTCCGGAGGTTGACGTCCAGCTGGCGGCCGAGAGCATCGTCGTAGCTGGCCATGCTGCCTTGCCTGCCCACCCCGCGCCGGGCGGGCGGACCAAGCAGCGCCGGCGGTTGGTTCGAGCCTCAGGGGCCGCGCTGCGGGCGCAGTTATATGCTGCCTCTCTCGGCGGTCTGCCCTGCGACCCCTCCGTCCTGATGTCTTAGTCGTTCCTCTGAGAATCGAGGTAACATGTCGAAGAAATTCGGGTTTCATAGTCAATACGCTCAGTGGCAGGGGGCATGCATGCATCATCGATAGATCAGCGATGGCCTCGGCAATAAAGTCTACAAGTACATACTACCTTTGACTACCATATCTTCCTTTGCAGACGTCAAAGGAATTAGGGTCTCATGATCAATTCGCTCAGTGGCGGAGGGTACTTCCTTCGTCTCCCCCTACCCCATGATGCTACATCTGAAGCATGCTCCTGATTGCCCTTCGAGCAGAGGGGAGAAAGGAGGTCCAGGGGTGACGGGGAGGGAGGGGTCTCTCGCGCCTCTTTGCGCTAGGACTCAGCAGGGCTACTGCTGTCACTGTCAGAGGGCGCGGCCCCACCCTCAGATCCGCTGCAGTCCTCTGGCGAGCTCCATTGAGGCATGTCCACGGCCTTCGCCTTCCCAAAACAGCTGGCGCAAAATGCTGCGTCCAACTCGCTTCCGGAGGCGACCAGCCGGTAATTCTTGTGGCTTTCGTAATTGCGCACGTACGGGCATAGGCTGCGGTTCGTCAGGGACGGGTGCTTCCTGTGCAGCATGGCCGACCGCACGTTCAATATCCATTCTGGGTCTCTGTCCTGGTCGTCGCCCTGGTGCCCGGCGCTTGCCTTGGCGGCCTCCGCGTCTAGCCCAGGGGCCGCTTTGCGGTCCCCGAGGGTGCCCTCAGTCAGCTGCCCGGGCGGTGGGTGCACGTCACGCGGCTCGCCGAATTGAGGCACTTCGAAGCTTCCGGCCGGTCGGAATCCGTTCCGGAGCGCCTGCAAGACCTGTGCCTTCACCAGCAGTTCGGAGCAGCACCTGGCCTGGTCGTATTGCAAAGGGACCTGGCTTCCGTCCGCCCAGTGACCGACCGCTGCAACCTGCTCCCTGGTGCCACCAATCTGCCGGACCACCGCCGGCATGTAGAAGCGCGGCGAATGGAGGGTGTACCCCCGCGGTGTGTCTTGCACTCCTGCCTTGCGGAGGATCACCTGCAGGGTGCGCAAGCAGTTGTGGTAGGAGCCTTTCCTCAAAGGGGCAGCTATGTCCAGTCTACCCTCCCCGGGGTGCTCCACCGCCGGCCAGAGCCATTTCCGTGGTTGGCCTGGGTCGCTTTCTGGAGTCAGGGCGCTGGTCAGCTCGTGCCATGCCCTACCCCAGTCGCGGCCGCCAGCGTCGTGCCGCAACGCCGCCCACGGGGTCGGCGCTGTTTTCCGCTTCATGCGGTACGACGTGCCGTACAAGGCATCCCGCGTGAGCCCGAGGTTCCACGATCTGTGGAGGTCTCCCCAGCGGAGCACAGCGCTGGCGAGGCAGATGTAGAAACCTGTGATCCATCGTTCTGCACCTTGTGCCCGCCAGAAGAGGTCATGGAGTTTGTCCACTACCAGCTGCGTGAACGGTTCCGCCTGCACTCTCGTGGCGGCTGCCGCTCCGTGCGCTTCTGTCACGGCTGTCAATACCAGCTCGTCCTGCAGCGGCCACCCCATCTGGATTGCGTTGTCAAACCAGCGCAGCGCCGAAAACACAGCACCGGGCACAGAATGTCCCCGCTCCTTCTGCTCGTCCAAATACACCTTGACGTCGATTTCAGTCACAGTTGCAACCTGGCGGCCGCGCGATTCCAGCCACGTCATGAATCGATGGACATGCCGGGAGTGCTGTCTGACCGTGCTCGCCACTCGCGCTTTGCGCCCTAGCAGCTCGGCCAGTAGCCTGCGCTGGTCCCCAATCGGCAATCTGCAATCATCCATGCGGGCGCAGCGCTGGCTGTGTTGGCGCACTGAGTCAACGAGATGCAGGCATGCCTTCAACGCCGTCTCGTGCTCGCGCGCGTCCAGGCTCTCCTGGTCGCGCTGCTGCTCTGCGCGCGGGCGCGAGCTTTTGAAGGGTCGTTGTGCTCCCGTCGCGGGCAGCGTGCACAGGTTTTCAACCGTGCGCAGCGGTGCCGCCTCTTTGAGGTCGGCCGTGGCATGCTTCCTTCGGACTTTTGCCACGTGCTTGATGGCGAGGTACGCCTGTTCTGCCAAATCCAGGGCATGGTCGAAGAAGCCCGCCGGTGGTCGCAGTGGGTCTGTGTCGGGGTCTGGTTCCCCAAGCTCGTCTGCCAGGATTTCCAGCACCAGCAGTGAGGTTACATGATTCGCTTCCAGCCATTGTCGCACGGCGCCGGCGGAATCGCCCGATGCCGCGCAATATGTCTCCACTGCGTTTTCGAGGCGCGGCGTCAGAAGCGCCAGCGGGGCGCGCAGGCCCTCGTCCCCGCTCTGCTCCAAAACGGGGTGGGGATTCTCCATCGAAGCTGCCTTTGTGTTCCTACTACCTCCCGCCGTGGCCGCAAGGCAACGGGGCGGAGGCGCGGGTTTAGCAGCAGCTGCGCCGAACCGCGTCCCCCACGCCCGCTTGGCGGTGCGCGGTGGTGCGGGTTTTTGCTTGCTCCCCCCTCGTTCCCCGTCGCGGCTGCTGTTCGCTGGCCGTCAGACGAAGGTGGAGGGGCAGATGATTATTTTCCCCGTTCCCGTCCCTCGGGCCCGCTTAGCGGTGCCCGGTGGTGGGTCTGTTGGGGGTGGGGGTGGGTTTCTTCGTGCCTCTGCTGCTGGGCTCGCTTGAGCCGGAGGCTACGGTTGCCTGGCCCTCTCTCTGTCGCGTCGCAAGCTTCCTGCCTCCCCTCTCGCGTCTGCTACTACGGCCAAGTAGGGGGGGGGTCATCCCGCTTGCACGTCAAATGCGCTGAACGGTCAGGCGCCCCAGGAAACTCTCGAGAGGCGCGGCTGCAATGACAGGTCCCACCATCCCCATGAGACTTAATCTCTCCTAGGCCGTGTCCCCCCAAACCTGGTAGGAAGACGTATAAGGCTGCTCTCTTGCACTGGTCCCAGCAGGCACCCGCCGGGCCGAACCGAAGGCTGGCCAGGGCAACGCTGCCAGAGCTGCCACTGCCGCCAGCGCTGCCAGAGGGCTCGAGGTCCTGGGCAGGGCTGCCGTGGATGTAGCCAAACCCCGCCCTGTCTCTTCCTCCTCCGCCCTTCCCCACCCTCCGCGGGTTTGCCAGCCCTCCTGGGGCCAGAGGTTTCGGTGGATCCGAAACAGATGGGCGTGCAAGAGGTGCCTCATCCGCGTGCGTTCGGACCCTCCTGTCCTGGTGAGCTTGTTTTCCACCACCGCCACCAGAAGTAGGAGGGGGAGGGGATCCTCCTCCTCCTACTCCTCCTCCTCCTCCTCCCCCTCCTCGTCCTCCTCCTCCTCATCCTCCGCCCCTCCAAACAGGCCCATGATGTCCCTTCCTTCGATTGCATAGGTTGTAACGAGGTCCTGTGAGCCTTGGCGCAAGAGACCCAAGGCCACCGCCTGCTCTTGACGGGCACCCGTGAGGGGGTCACCCTGTTCTGCTGTATGGGGTGGGGCTCTGTCAGTGTCGGGGTGAGGCTGGGAAGCCTCGCACTTGACCGCAATGGGGGGCCAACGCTTGCCCACCTCTAAGGGCAATCTCAGCGGCATCCGTCGCAAGATCCATCCTAAACATCCGCGTAGGCAGATCCTTTTCGACGAGCTGGTGCCGCTCGTAGAGTTCACTGCCGCATTCGCAGGCTGGGTTTCTCAAGCTTCGGCGTGGTTCGATTCGTTTCGATTCGCGCTCGCTCTCAGATCAGACCCCGTACCAATTAGGGTAGGATGGGTTCCGACTGTTGACATGGAAAAAGCGTGCATCGCTGACGTCATGGTGCATGCTGATGTCATGTCTTGCAGTCCTGGTTCTCCGCGCTGGTGCTTCGATGAATCCCACCTTGAGATGCTGCCATAATGTGGTGCCGGCGGCTGTCGTCATTCATATGATGTCTTTCGGGTCGTGAGGATGTCGGAGGTTCTGCGGGGTGGCCGGCTGGGTGTCGATCAGGGAGCTGGGCTCGAAGGTAGTTCGTCAGGTCGTCATCCCAACTCTTGCTTGTCGGCCTTGCGCACTCCTTTCGTTTTGACGGTGGTTGTACGTAGGGTGCCAACGGATGACAGATTGTGTCCATCTGTGAGTCGGATGGTTTGCCACAGTGTTTGCGAAGCGCGCCATGTCAGACGCAGCTGTGCAGTAGTTCAGAGCTACACGTTGTGATGCTGCATGAGATGAGTCCTGCGGTGAGTTGCTCGGCGCAAACAGTCGACCCATGGCTCGAGGTCGTCGTCGTTGTCGGCGATGTGTTCTTCAAGTTGTGTCCTCGTGGGCGTGGTCATCACCAGTCACAGGTGGATTGCTGTCTACATCGTCTGTGGAAGATGTAGCGTCGGAGTCGGGTGTCGGATGCGGTGTAGAACCTGTCGCAGTGCATGGGGCGATGAGGTGGGATGATGGTCGCGGCTGTCGGCGTCTTGGTGTGCTAATGATCATGCGGATCATACTCATCTGAGTGGTGTGCAGCTGCCGTCGTTGAGGTTCTGTGAGCGTCCTCGCTGATGAAGCATAGTGCTGTGGGCGAAACCGTCGAATCGAAGAGCCGGAGTCGGTGGGAAAGCGGATAGTTTGAGCTGGTCAATTCGTGCTTGGGGTGGTGAAAGGTTGCCCACGATGACCAGAGTCGGTGTTGTAGCTCCGTGTCCTTCGCGCTGTAGAACGTGATCAACTGGCCAAGGTACTTAAGTTTGCCAAAGTGTGGTAGCATCTCAATGCTCGTGCCTTCGATATCTGCTGCGCATGCGCATGCACTGCCTGCACGCTTGCTGAGGCTCGTCACAATCTTGGTCTTAGCCGGGTGTAGCTCAAGACCGTGGCGCCGTGTTGCTGCGACCATGTCGGCGAGCATGGTTGTCAATCGTGGTAGTGTTTGGGCGGTCAGGAGCACGTCGTGTGCAAACCGGAGGTTGTTGAGTATGCTCGCTCTGATGTCGCCGAGCAGTATGCCATGGTTGGTGGCCGCCCACTTGTCGGTGAGTGGTTGCATGATGTGCTGCAGCAGCGAGTTGAACAGCAAGCTGCTGAGAGGGTCACTTTGCTTGGTGCCTCAGAATAGGGCGAATGCAGAGGGCGAATGCAGACGTCGGTTTTCACCGTGGCCGTCTGACCGTGGTATAGTCGTTGGAGTATAGCTATGTAGCCTGGCTGTACGCCTTGCGTGCGGAATGCTCGCCAGAGGCTCCCATGTTCGACGGAGTCGAAGGCCCTCTTGAAGTCGAATGCCGTCACCCACAGGCTTTGACTCCATTCATTGGCACGTTCACGCACGAGCTGGCACGTGGAAAGGTGGTCGGTCGTGGGGTGGTGAGGTCGGCATCCGGCTTGGTCGGCGGTCTGTTGCTTGTCTAGTGTGGTTTGGAGGCGGCTGTACAAGAGGCGGCTGTAGAGTTTGTATAGCAGTGGAATGGAGCAGATGGGTCTGTAGTTGGACGCTTGTGTTAGGTCTCCGCTCTTGGGCATGACGGTTATGACTGTTTGTCGCCAGCTGTCTGGTGGGGGAGCTCCAGGTCTGGAAGATGTGTTCTAGAGATGAAGTAACACATCCTTCAGCTTGCAAGATGCTGCATTTAGCATCTCAGCTGTGATACCATTGGTGTCTGGTGCCTTCCCGCATTTGAGTTTTGAGATTGCGTCGTGGAGCTCGTCGATCGTGAACGCTGGATTCGCATCATGTGGCGTTGTGATGGTGGTGGTCGCGGTAGACCAGGGGCCTAGCCACTGGGTCACCTGCTCCCGCTGTGCAGGGCGCAGGTGCCCTGGTGGTTTCCCCCCCTCTTTGCCGTCCTGGCCTTCAGCGCTGCGATGTGTCTAATGACGTCCTCCTCCTCCTCCTCTTCCTCCTCCTCCTCCGCTTCCTCCTCATCCTCCTCATCCTCCTCATCCTCCTGCTCCTGATATTATTCCTCCTCCTGCCCCTTTTCCTCCTCCTCCTCCTCCTCCTCCTCCTCCTCCTCCTCCTCCTCTCTCCTCCTCCTCCTCCTCCTCCTCCTCCGACTGGAAGGCGACGGCGGCGGCGGCGACGGCGCCCCGGCGGCGGCCTCGAAGACGCTGATCGCGGGGAGGGACTTCGGGAACTCCCTGGCGGAGGCAGAGAGCCAGCGCACGCCGGCAACCGTGCGGCTCGGGCCCGGGGGCTCGGGTCCAGAACCAGCTCCGAAAGGGACTACCTACCAGACCACCCCAACCCAACCCGAAGACCCGAACTTCGGGTTGAGGGGGGTAAGGGTTCCACGTGTGTTTTTTCGATGTTCCCCGACCCCCCCCCACTGGAAAATGGAGGGCAGATTGAAGCCTTCGGGTTGGGTTGGGGTGGTTTGGTACGTGGTGAGAAAGGGCGTGCACTCCGAAAGGGCGTGCACTCCGCGAGCGAAAAACGGCATACCATAAACTTTTTCGCCGTCGGGGGCACCTGCCCCTGGGCGGCTGGAGAGTTTGTACCCCTACGGTTGCACCGTAGGGGTATAAACTTTCCAGCCGCGCTGGGGCAGGTGCCCCCGACAGCGAAAAAGTTTATGTTGTACCATTCTTCGCTCGCTGAGAAAGGGCGTGCGCACTCGCCCTGGTCCCGACGCGGACCTGAGCTGGCCTAGAATCAGAACTCCGGCGGCTCAACCGTGTACTGGGGGGTCGTAGACAAGGGGGGGGGCAGGGCCAGAGGGGGGGGAGGAGGAGTGCGATGGACAGCCCCTGAGCTAAGGAAGCGTAGCCCTCCACCTGGGGTCTTTTCCTGACTCCACCTTGGGCTAACCCCCAATCTACGAATGCCGATTTGGGGGCCTCTGGTTCCCGCGGCTCTCGACCCCGCCAAAGGCCGGTGTTTCATCCTGCACCTCCCTGGAAAGTAATACATGTCTTGCAAGTCGTGGCAAAGAACCGTCTGGTAGACGTCCCCAGGGGTAGTTCTTCATCCCAGGTCCGTTGCTCACGGTCCCGGGCCCAAAAACAGCCAGCTCTGAATAGGAACTCGCACACTGGGCCGAACGAGCGCCCCGCCCAAGGCATCCCACAATCTGAGCGCGAATGAGCCCTTGAGATAGCCCGTGGCGGTTCCACTTTGGCGTGTGTCCATCTCCCTCAGACATCTGCGAGCGCGAGGAATTCGGAATGCAAATGAGCTTGAGTACGAGTTAACCTGCGTGCGAGTGAGTCTGAGTGTGAGCGAGTCTGAGTGCGTGCGCGTGTATAAGTGGCCGTACCCCTTCGGCGTCAGCCGTCTGGGTTCGAGCAGGCCCCTGGCTCAGGCGCGGCGCTCCGGCCCCGGCTCGATGGAGACCGCGGCGGCGCGGCGACGCCGGCAGCAGGCGGCTGCGTCCGCCCGCGCTGCCAGCGCTGCGGGCGGCGCGGGCGCCGCGGGCGCCGCTGGCGCCGCGGGCGCCGCGGGCCCCTTGGGGCGCCGCGGGTGCCGCCGGGCTGCAAGCGCCGCGCCACGCGCCTTGGTGTTGCTTGGCGTTGTGGTCTGCTGGCGCCGCGGGCGGGCGGGGCGGCGGGCGCCGCCCCCAGCGCTGGCCGGCGAGCGCGCCGGCGGGGCGGGCGCCGCCGCTGGCTGCGGGCGCCGCGGGCGACGCCGCGGCGCCGCGGGCAACGACGCGGGCCGCGGGCCGCCCCCGGGCCTCGCACATGGCGCCCCGCCGCGCCGCGCGCGCGCCGGCTGCCAAGCGCTGCTGGCGCTGCCGGCGCCGAGGGCACCGCAGGCGTCGCGTGCGCTGCCCGCGCCTCGGGCGCTGCTGGCGCCGCGGCCGCCGCGGGTGCCGCGGCCGCCGCCGTCGCCGCAGGCGCGCCAAGCCTCGTTGGCACCGGGGTCCCGCCTGGGCTTTTGGCGCCGCGTGCGCCGCAGGCGCTGCTGGCGCTGCCAACGCTGCGGGCGCCGCGGACGCCGCGGACGCCGCGGGCGCAGCGGGCGCCACGGGCGCTCCCGGCGCCGCGCGCACACCGCTGGCGTTTTTGGCGCCAGTGGCGCCACTGACGCTGTGGGCACCACGGGCGCGGCCGGCGCCGCCTCAGCCGCCGCGGACGCCGCCGCGGCGGCGGGCGCTGCCGGGCTCTGGACGGTGACGGCCGCCCTCGCCCAGGCGGCGACATCTGCGGCCCGCGCGGCGGCCCGGCCGAGCGAGCCACCTGGCCTGGGGCTTCATAACGAAATCCAGCAGGACGAACGCGAGCAGCAACGTGAACTCCACCAACAGGATCGCGCGCAGCATGACGGACTCCAGCAGCACCACCACGAGCAGCAAGATGGACTTCAGCAACACGACCGTGAGCAGCGCGGCGAACGTATCGCCTTGCTTTGGGCCCTGGGGACCATCGCAGGTCGAACCGGCTCGAAAAATGCCGCAGAAAATGGGGCATTCCAGCAACTTGCAGGAGCAGTGGCAGCCGGCCTTTGCGCTGCTCCGAAAGATGTTGAGAGTCATGCTGGGGCCCACCACCAGCTGCTCCAGCACCAAGACCAATGCGTGCGAGAGGGACTGGCAAGGGCAGCGGCAGCAGGTCCTGGCGCTGCTCAAGGAGATGGTGGGAGCGCAGCTGGAGCCCACCAGCATCTGCTACAGCGACCCGATCAGCGCGCGCGAGAAGGGCTGACAGGAGCAGCGGCAGCCGGCCATGGCGCTACTCCGAGATACGATGGGAGTGAGACTGGAGCCCTCAATCAACGTCCACTCCAGCACCCCGACAAGCGCGCGAGAAGGACTGGCAGTGGCATTGGCAGTCAGTCCTGGCGCTGTCCAACGAGACGCTGGGAGTGAATCTGGAGCCCGCCATCGCCACCTGCCACAGCACCCCGATCAGCACGCGCAAGAAGGACTGGCAGGAGCAGCGGCAGCCGATCTTGGCGCTAGTCTGAGAAATGTGGCGATCGAAACTGGAGCTCATCATCTCCATCTGCCACAGCGCCCCGATCAGCGCGGGCGAGAAGAACGGGCAAGGGCACCAGCATCCGACCCAGGCGCTGCTTCGGGAGATATTTGGAGCGAAGCCAGAGCCCACCAACATCGACTCCTGCACCCCGATCAGTGCGCGCGGGAAGAAGCCCCGGAAGCGGCCCGACCAAGGGACGAAAACAGACGAAAAACGCCGGGGCTGCAAGCTCATCCGTCAAGCATCCGGGCTGCTTCACATGAGGCTACTGTCTTATTACGGGGCTCCCTGAACTGTGGTTTTCGTAATTGTGTTTGTCCCGTTTTCCCTCGGCCTGTCTTCGTTCCACCCTTTCTTCGAAACAGCATCGAGACGAAAACGATCCACGAAAGCGCCGAGACACCATTCTGGTCGAACCCTGTCTCGTCATTTCTGGTAAAGGTCGTTGCTGGAGAGGGGGGGAGATGGGCTGGAGTTAAGTCGGGCATGTCCTCCTACAGGCGGAGTCTGGGCGAAATTTAAAGAATCGTGAAAATTACTCCGACGGTAAGACCCCACATGATAATTTGTTCGGTTTACCCTTAGCCCTTCCCCCGTCGCCCTGGCGGACATCCCCCTCTCGCCCTGAGCTCTGCTCTCTCCTTTCCTCCTCCTTTTCATATATCCTCCTCGTCCTCCTCCTCCTCCGCCTCCTCCTCCTACTCCCCCTCCTCCTCCTCCTCATCATCAACATCACTTTCACCATCATCATCATCACCATCCTCATCATCATCATCATCACCATCATCATCATCATCATCGTCATCATTGTCATCATCATCATCATCATCATCATCATCATCATCATCATCATCATCATCAGCATCATCATCATCATCATCATCATCATCATCATCATCATCATCATCATCATCATCATCATCATCATCATCGCCTTCCCTCAACCCCTGCCCCCGACCTCATCATCCTGCCGCTTCTCTATGTGCACATCTTTTCTCCCTGGTCGGGGCAAGCAAGTCGATTTTCCTCGGCGCCGTCGCCGCCTCGGCCAACGCGCGCGCGCTCGCCGACGGCTAGATCGCGAAGCCCCTCTGGGACAGCCCGGGGCCCATGCCTTTGGGACAACTCCACGGGCCGCTGGGGCGCGAGGGCAGGCCGTCGGGACAACCCCGCGGGCCAGACCGTTGGGACAACCCCGCGGGCCTCAAGCTGCGCGCCGCGGACATAAGGCGCGGGGCCCCATGGGGAGGAGGCTCCCGCCTGAGACTTCCTCGCGTTTCACTCACAGACGAAGCTCCCGCCTAATATTTCCTCCACATTCAGGCCTCAGCACCCCAAAAGTGACGACAGTTACAGGGCTCCGATGACCCGCTTGGATTAAAAAGATGAAGTGCGGGCCTGGAGAGAGGGTTCCCGCCTGAGACATTCAGGCCTCAACACCCCGAAAGTGACGACAGCTACAAGGTTCCGATGACCCGCTCGGAGTAAAAAGATGAAGTGCGGAGAGGGATCCCGCATGAGATTTCCTCGCAATTCACTCACAGACGAGGCTTCCGCCTGATACTTCCCCCATACTCAGGCCTCAGGAGCCCAAAAGTGACGACGGTTACAGGATCCCGATGACCCGCTCTGATTATAAAGATGAGGTGCGGGCCCCATAACGAGAGGGGTTCCCGCCTGAGACGTCCCCGCAATTCACTCACACACGAGGCTCCCGCTCGAGACGTCCCCCATATTCAAGCTAGGGAGTGAGTGGTGACGAAGTGATGAGTGAGCGAATGGTGATGAGGATGATGCTGATGATGATGAATGGTGATGGCGATGAGTGACCGAATGATGATGATGTTGATAAGGATGAGGGTGGTAATGATGATGCTTGATCGGATGATGATGCTGTTGTTGATGATGAGGATGATAATGGTGTGAGTGTGAATGATTGCGATGATGATAATAGCGACGATGCTGAGGATGATGACGAGTAGTGACGATGAGTGGTGATGATGATGCTGATGGTGAGCGAAGGGGAGAGGGGTGAGAGGTGAGATGAGGTTCCTGCGCAAGGTGTCCAGAGAAAACAAGAACCCCACTTTGGATGTGGGGAAATATTCAAAATAGTCACACACACACACACACACACACAAAAAGATCGTCCCCTGACTATGTTGTACCTGTTTTGCATACTCCTCCTGTACAGGGACAACCCGCTTAAGGCTGGGCCCTGGATAACGGTAGCGCCTGGGCAGGGTGGGGCACGTGGGATGCGCTGCGATCGCCACAGCTTGCGCGCGAGCACCAGC
This sequence comes from Prorocentrum cordatum, assembly GCA_963575745.1. NCBI lineage: Eukaryota > Dinophyceae > Prorocentrales > Prorocentraceae > Prorocentrum > Prorocentrum cordatum. The sequence goes on along the minus strand of CAUYUJ010016336.1, from coordinate 76,465 downwards.
ATGTCGGGGGTGCGGGGATCCAATCTAGAGCTAGGAAAGGGGTGTGGCACAAAGGGGTGCGGTGCCAATCGTGGACATGGAGATGCTATCAACGATAGACAACACGACCAGGTTCAGCATTGGCACCACACCCTTTTATGCCACACCCCTCTTCGACCTCCAGATCCAAGCCCCCCACCTTCGTACAATCATTCCCGTAACCCAGGAGGGGGGGCGGCCCAGGAAACGACCTTCACGCGCCAGAGGATAGAAACTGATTCTCCGTATGCCAGGCAGAGATGTCGCAGCACAGTCCGCAAGACGTCGTGGAGGTACATGCAATGTCCGCGGAATCCCGACCCTTTTTCCCAGGACCAGTTTCTCATCGCGAGCCGTCTATTGACGGTCCCGGGGGCCCGGCCAGAGACCCTGGAGGCCGAAAGCAGCCAAAAAGCTCCCGTCCTGCCCTTTTGCAAAGCGATCGTGTCTGGCACCCTCCGTGCACCTCATCATCGTGTCGTACGCCAGGGAGTCGATGGGCGGGGACCTCGGCGCGAGCGCTGCGCGGAGGCGCGCCGCTCGCTGGCGACATCTGGCGGGCCGCGCGCCCTGGCGGCGGCGTGGCGGCCGCCGGCTCAGCGTCGCCGCCGCCAGCGCCACCGTCGCCGCCGCCGCCGTCATTCCCTGGCGTCTCGATATGTCCATACTAGCATCTCGCTAAATGTTATTAAAAACTATCGATCCTCCAGTGTGTGTATATATGTATGTAAATAGATATATAGCTATGTATATTCTATAATTATTTTATCTTTGTATATATACATATATATGTATCTAGAGATCAGTGTGTGTGCCTGCCGATATGTATAGTTACATATAACATTACATCCGTATGTATACATATGAAAATGATCTACGTAAATGAATGTATGAGTCGATATATGTGTACGCATCTATATATATATATGGATTGGCATGCACATGTTGATACGAATACATGTATATATGTAGATGTACATGTCGATGTATGTATATGAAGATATATGTACATATATATATATGTATGTATGTATCGAATCATACACATATCTATATGCTTCTGTATATATATATATATAAATCTCTCCGTGCGGGGTCCCGCAGCTAGGCCGGCCGCGGATTTGTAAAATTTAGGCGCCTGCGGCGGGCTTGGTCGAAGAGCCTCGCGCACAGCAGGCGCCCCCGCCGCCCCCTCACTCTCATCCGCAACCGCGGAGTGCTGCGCATTTTCCTTTGCCTCGGCGCAGAGACAACAGTAGCGTTGGCAAATCGGTGATCGGTGCGCGGCGCCAACCGCCACGTGGAGCGGGGGCCCGGAAGAGGCCGGAGAGCGCAGCCCGACGTTCGCGCCGCTTCCACTTGCGGAACCAAGGCGCGCCCGAGTCTTCCAGCACAAGGGCGGAGGCCTCCTCGCGCCGCCCTTGTTGGACAGCGTTGGCAAGCAAATCCAACACCTCTCTGGCTAAGGCCCGCGGTGGATGGGCCCACGCTGCACGACCGAACTCGGTGGCATCACACCAAGAGCGGAGTCGGAGGGGTGGCACCACCAAGCCGCCTGGGACGCACGGCCCACTGCGTCCGAAAATGACTTGCAACCAAAAGGGCCGTAGTTTGGGATGACGTGGCGCATGATTCAAGGGCCCGCATTCCAACGGCCAGCGACGGCGGCATCGCGGGAACCAGCGTCGCTGATGACATTAGCCCTCCCCGAAATGTGGACCGCCAGGCTCCAACAACTAGCGGCGCGTTCCCATGTTTCGAATTCTTCCGCCAAGTAGCGGAGGTTGTCATAGCGACCATCCCTAAAATGAAAGCAATGCTGCGCCGCCGAGTTGTCCACTCGAAACACGCCCCGCCAGCCGCGGAACCATGCTGGTTCTTGGCGAACGCACTGCACCGCGACCCACAACTCTTTGTAATTGATAGCGCATGCATTCTCGACACCTGCCGCGAAGTTCGGCGGCCAAGTGCCAGACCGGACAACGCCAGCGCTGCAAAGATGGTAGGACCAACCGTGCAACTTAGCGGCGTCAGTCTCGACGACACGACGGCAGCCCTCGGCGGCTAGCTCGCGCCACGAAGGAAACTCTGGCGACGTGAGGCCCCAGAGCGAAAGGTGCCCAGCTTCGCCATGCAGAGGTCGTTCGGGCGACGCATCCAGGGACCGGCACCACCGCCCCAGAGAGTCACGCGCCGCCAGGCTCAACCTGACCCGCAGGTTTGCCCCCCGGGGCCCCTGGCGAGGGGGGAGGAGGAGGAGGAGGAGGAGGAGGAGGAGGAGGAGGAGGAGGAGGAGGAGGAGGAGGAGGAGGAGGATGAGGAGGAGGAGGAGGAGGAGGAGGAGGGAGGAGGAGGAGGAGGAGGAGGAGGGGAGGAGGAGGAGGAGGAGGAGGAGGAGGGGAGGAGGAGAGCGCACACGTTGGCGCCGTTCACTACCGACCACACGGGGTGCAGGCGGCGGCGGCCCTGCAGAAACACACCCCCGCGGTGTGCGAAGCAAGGCCGGCGGCCGCCAGACTCCGTGCCGCCAGAGTCCCTGCCGTGCCTTCGTCCAGTCACTCACGCAGTTGCGCCTGGCACTTGGCGCACTTGCGGGCCTCCACGGCTAGC
>CAUYUJ010016336.1:62500-73737 GCA_963575745.1 Prorocentrum cordatum | reverse complement strand
GAGCACGAAAACGAGGAAGAGACCGAAGAGGACGAGACGGAGGAATCACACTCACTAAAGAGGGGAGGGCAAGCGGGCACGGCGCGAGCAAGGGAAAAGAGACGAGGGCAGGCGGACACGAAGCGAAGGGGAGAGAAAACACCTGGTCTTGTCCAGCACTCAGCAGCCTGGGACGTGGGGCGCAAAATTGCAGCCTGCCTGCAATGCGAAACCCCGGTCTTATGTGCAGTGGCGGTGGGAACACGCGTCCCTAGGAGGAGGAGGAGGAGGAGGAGGAGGAGGAGGACGACGACGACGACGACGACGAAGACGACGACCCTTGGCTTGGCTTTCGGGTCGCATGTTGGTCCCGATCCGCCGTTCGGAACAGCCTGGGGCTCCCCAGAAAAGGCACTTCCCACGAGGCGCGGCGGGTGGAAAAGACGACCGGGGGGGCCCGAGAGCCCCTCGGAAAGGCCTCCGACGAGAACACGGGACGAGGACGAGGACGAGGGCGACGGCGACGGCTACGACGGCGATGGCGGCGGCGGCGGCGGCTACGACGACGATGGCGGCGGCGGCGGCGGAAACGGCGACGACGACGACGACGACGACGTTGAGGAGCACACGGCGCGCGCGGCGCGCCCGAGGCCCCGAGGCCCTGGCCACCCCAGCTCCGAGTAGGGCAGGCTGCCGGGCGGCAGCGTCGTGGTGAGGAGCTGCGCGGCGGGGAAGAGGAGGACGCCAACTACGCATCTACACCGATCCTGGCGGGGTCCGTCCTGGGCCCAGTGTCGGTGTGCACGGTAGGTTCGTGTCGTGTCGACGCGGTTGGGACCCCAACGTGGGTGGGCGTTCAGGGTCGAACGCCGCAAGTGGCCCACAATCGGCCAATATGGAACGATCTGGCGAGCGGAAGCCCGCCGATCGTTCAAGGTTACACCATCCACGGGGTGTCAGAAGCCAATGCCGGGGCCGTTACGACACGAACCCGCCGTGCGCCCTTCTGGCTTGGCCAGGAAGGCATACGCACCGACCCTGAGACCCAACGTTGCGAAAAAAAACAACAACATCGCGAACAATCACGACCAGAGCCCCAGACACCATTAGTCTGCGGCACTTTTCGAGCACGATCGATCTGTGATAGTTCACAGGCGCTGAACCTGGCGAAAACGCCTGGTATTGAACAAACTGCAACGCCCAGATCCCAGGGGACCCTGGGCCAACTGCACACCCAGAGCAATCCTGGACAGGCCCATCCTGGGCCCAGCGTCGGTGTAAAATGCAACCAAAATGATTGGTGTTTTCAACAAAAAATCAGGCAGGGACATTTAACAAACAATATGCGTTTCTCGTGTGGATCGCTGGCTGCGGCCTGGCGGCCTCGACGGCGACGACGACGACGACGACGACGACGACAACGACGACGACGACGACGACGACGACGGCCGCGGCGGCGACGACGGCGGCGACGACGACGGCGACGACGACGACGACGACGAACCGGAGACGTTTTTGCAATCGTCCACTTGCCGGCGGGGCCCTGCGACCATCCCGCGTCCACGGTCACACCACGCCCTCATAGCCTAGCCTTAAGTCGGGCCTGTCCCCCTACAGAGGGATTCTCGACGAGGAAAAAAAAAAAAAAAAAAAAGTCCCCAGACTATTGTTGGACTATTTTAAAAATACTTTTGGGGTGTTCTTTTTTTTCCGTCGAAAATCCCCATGTAGGGGGACGGGCCCGATTTAAGCCTAGCCAGGAAGGCGCAGGCACCGCTCCCGAGCCCAAGGTCGGCCTGGCCCAGGGCCACTGCGAGGCGCCCGGCCGGCGCACTCCGAAGGCAGGGCGCGCAGCGGGCGCCGGGGGCGGCGGCGCGCCGGCGGCGGCGGCGGCCCCTCCGTCGTCGTCGTCGTCGTCGTCGTCGTCGTCGTCGTCGTCGTCGTCGTCGTCGGCGGCGGCGGCGGCGGCGGCGGCCGCGGCGGCGGCGGCGTCGTCGTCGTCGTCGGCCGAAGCGACGGCAGCGGCGACGGAGCAGGCGGGAAAGTGGCGGCCCCCCGGACTTCTGACTCCTGCTTAGTCATGCTTCAAGTGCAATAACCGCAGTGCGGCGACACCCGGGGAGGCAAAAAAAGGTACAAGAAGAAAGAGGGCTGCCTCGTGCTGCCAAGAAGAGCAAGGAGGAGAATGACGAGGGGGGAGCTGCAGCGGCTCCCCCTCCGCTCGAGAGTGCTCGCTCGGAGGCGGGGCCTCGGGTAGGGGCCACAACTCTGCACGGGGCGGCGGCTCCGTGCACGGGCGTGGGGGGACAAAAACGACCCGCTGCACGACTAACTGATGGAAGGAAAGTTATGTGGCAACTCGAAGAAGCATTCCAGATCATATTGCTGGCTCTTGCGAATGGAAGCTGACCAACGCTAATCCGCCGACCCATTGGGGATCATCGGCGTGTGAGATGCCCCCCCTCCCCAAACCCCTCCCCCGGGAGCCTGGTCCGGTCGATTTGGAAGGGGGGGGGCGCCCCCGACGAGCGCGTCACGGGCTCTTCCGGGCCCAAGAGGGCTTAAAGATGGGCCAAGAAGGCCCCAAGAGGGTTCCAAGACGGCCCACGAGGGCCCCGGGACGCTAAACGAGCGCTCCAAGACGCCCAAGATGGCCCCAAGACGGGCCAAGAGGCCTCCAAGACGGCCCCAGAGGTCCCAAACAAACCTCCCAAGAGGGCCCCGAGAGGCTAAAATTGTTGATGTTCCATCGTGTTTGTCGGTGTTTGTTGCCTTTTCGCCTTTTCGGCTCCCCGACGTTCCAAGACGGCCCAAGAGGCCCCGATGACAGGCCCAAGACGGCCCAGGAGGCCCCCGAGACGGCCCCAAGACGGCCCAAAATAACCCCAAGACGGCCCAAGAGGTCCCCAAGACGGCCCAAGAGGGCTCCAAGACGGCACCAAGAGGGGCCCCAGAGGGCGACCAAAAATTCAAAACATCTAGCTTTCCACCCCCAGGAGCCCCAGGGGGCCCCAATAATGCCCCAAGAGGCCGCCAGAGGCTCCCAAGAGGCCCCCAAGACGCCCCAAGGAGCCCCCAAGAGGCCCCCAGGAGGCCCCAAAAAGACCCCCAGAAGCTCCGAAACGTCTCCCAAGTGGCTTCAAAACTGCCTTCCAGAGGCCCCCGAGAGGCGTGGCGCGAGATCCCGACACACATGCAAGAAGCCTCTAACCCAGAACCATGACCCATAGCCTCCTCTCTGCCCCCCTCCTCCTCGCCCCCCTTCCTCCTCCACATCGGCCCCCAAGTGGTTTCAAAACTGCCTTCGAGAGGCCCCCGAGAGGCGTGCCGCGAGATCCCGATACACATACAAGAAGCCTCTAACCCATAACCCATAGCCCAGAGCCTCCTCTCTGTGTCCCCCTCGTCCTCCTCCTCCTCCTCCTCCTCCTCCTCGCCCTCCTCCTCCTCCACCTCCTCCTCGTCCCCCTCCTCCTCTCCCCCCCCCCCACCTCATCCTCATCCTCTTCGATTCTTGTCCCCCCCAATCCCCCGCCTCACCCCCCATGCTTCTCTCCCCGTCCTCCTTTTCCTCCCCAGCACGCGCGCCCGATTGGTCATCATTTGCATGTTTTGCACTTCAGGGTGCCCTTCTTTTCGTCGCGCGCGACATTGGTAGGGTTCACGGAGAACGCCGACTTCGGCAGTCTTTTCTTGCACGGGCCGCTACACTGACACGCCTGGCAACTGCGCGCTGAGAACCCGAGTGTCTTACAGGCTCCGCACACCACTTTGGCTCCTTTTGCCTGTCGATGATCTGTCACTTGCTTCTGTTTCAAGTGTTTCGTGTCCGAGAACGCTCCTCTGCACGCCGCGCACGTCAGTGGCTTCGCGCCCGCCTCTGCTTTTCGCTTGCGCTTCTCTGCATCCGCCTTCTCGTTCCGCCCACCCTTCTCGTTCCGCCCACCCTTCTCTTTGCGGGCGCACGCTCTGCAAAACCTCTCCCCCGCGTCTTTCGAATCGCACTGGTTCGCCGCCACTTCCGCCTCCGTCTTCAAGAAATTCTTATACTTCGCGCAGCGAATCTTGAACTTCTCCTGAACCTTCTCCTTCCACGCCTCCGACTCCTCCCGTGACTTTCGTGCCGTCGCGGGCCCCGCGCATCTCTCGCACCTGCTTGTCCGCACGTACACTCGCCCCCCACGAGCCTCGCCCTCCGGCGTCCTCGGCCCCAACGCGGCCCACGTCTTGCATTCGGCGCACCACTTGTCGCCCGCCTCCTTTAATTCACCCGCGCACTCGCGACAAAAACTCGGCACGTCCTTTTCCTTGAACTCTGTGGGCGTGAAATCCGATTTCTCCTTCACGGCGCTACATCTACTGCACGTCTTACGGGGCATCAACTTCGTCTCTATTTCCGCCCACGGCACCTCCTCCCCGCGCAACTTGCCTAGCAGATGTTTCGTCCCTTCCATCTCGCCTTGGGTATACGGCTTCAACTCAAACGGGCGATATATGAGCAAACCGCCACGAGTTTTCACGCGGGTGATTGCCACGTAACTCGACATCCAACTCACATTTCGACCCTCCTGCAAATCTGCGATGACAGCGTCCAAGGATCGGCCCTGGGCCGCGTGAGCCGTGCTTGCCAGGCCCGGCGATATCAGAAACTGTGTCCGCCGAACTCCCAACACAGGCTTCTTACGATACGCGTCCAAGAACCAGACCCGTTGTTTGGGCATAATCTGATACAAACCAGGCCCTGGCATGCTCTTCAGCGTCCACGCGTCCGTGTGAAAGTCGAGCACGATCTGCCTCGGCATCCTTCGAAGCGTGACTTCCGCCGCGTCCGCGACGGCATCCTCATCCTCATCGACGACCCACGAGTGAATCGTCGCGTGGCACCCGCGGAGCAGCTGCTTCTCACCCCGATCCAAATGATCCGTCAGAACCACGGGCATGCCCGCCGCCATTGGCAGCCACCCTGGCATATCTGCGCATGCCTTATCATGGTACCCCAGCCACCGAACCTTGTCAACAGACGTGTATGGCCGTTTTTGGAAGGCTCCATGACGCGGTCGTGGTCGTCGTTGTTATCGTCGTCATCGTCGACGTCGTCGTCCTCGTCGTCGTCCTCGGGTCGCCGTCGGCGTCGGCGTCGGCGTCGTCGTCGTCACCGTCGTCATCATGGTCGAGGTCGAGGTCAAGGTCGAGGTCGTGGCCGTGGTCGTCGTCGTCACCGTCGTCGTCTTCGTCGTCGTGTTCATCATCGTCATCATTGTCGAGGTGGTGCTCGTGGTCGTGGTCGAAATCGTGGTCGCCATCGTCGTCGTCATCGTCGTCGTAGTCGTCGTCGTCCTCGTCGTCGTAGTCGTCGTCGTCCTCGTCGTCGTCGTCGGCAGCGTCGGCGTCGGCGTCGGCGTCGTCGTTGTCGCCATCATGGTCGAGGTCTTGGTCGTGATCGTGGTCGTCATCATGGTCGTTGTCGTGGTCGTCGTCGCCGTCGCCGTCGTCATCGTCCTCGGCGTGGTCGTCGGCGTCGGCATCAGCGTCGTCATGATCGTCGAGGTCGAGGTCGTGGTCGTGGTCGTGGCCGTGGTCGTCCTCTTCGTGGTCGTGGTCATGATCGTCGTCGTCGTCGTCACTGTCGTCGTCGTCGTTCTCGGCGTCTTCGTCGGCGTCGACGTTGGCGTCAGCGTCGTCGTCATCCTCGTCCTCGTCCTCGTCCTCGGCCTCGTCGTCGTCCTCGGGGTCGTCGTCGTCGGCGTCGGCGTCGTCGTCGTCGTCATCACCGTCGTCATCATGGTCGAGGTCGAGATCGTGGTCGTGGTCGTCGTCGTGGTCGTCATCGTCGTCGTCGTGTTAATCATCGTCGTCATCATTGTCGAGGTCGTGCGCGTGGTCGTGGTCGTATGGTCGCCGTCGTCGTCGTCATTGTCGTCGTCGTAGTCGTCGTCGTCCGCGTCGTCGTAGTCGTCGTCGTCCTCGGCGTCGTCGTCGGCGTCGGCGTCGGCATTGGCGTCGTCGTCGTCATCATGGTCGAGGTCATGGTCGTGGTCATGGTCGTCATCGTGGTCACTGTCGTGGTCGTCATCGCCGTCGCCGTCGTCGGCGTCCTCGGCGTGGTCGTCGGCGTCGGCATCAGCGTCGTGGCCATGATCGTCGAGATCGAGGTCTTGGTCGTGGTCGTGGTCGTCGTCGTGGTCGTGGTCGTGATCGTCGTCGTGGTCGTGGTCGTGATCGTCGTCGTCGGCACCGTCGTCGTCGTCGCCGTCCTCGTCGTCGTTCTCGGCGTCTTCGTCGGCGTCGGGGTCGCGTCGACGTTGGCGTCAGCGTCGGCGTCGGCATCGGAAATGCTTGCTGGCGGCGAATGGGGGGGAAATTCGAATCAGCTCCCCCCTTGCGCCACGGGGGGGATCCGGAACCCCCCGTCACCCCAAGCGCAAGTGAAAAGTGCCCTGTCAAAACCCGAGCGCCGCGGCCGTTCCAGAGCGCTCCACGGATCGAGATTGTTGCTGGGCCTGACAAGCCCGAGATGAATCGAATCGTGAAATCGGATCGGATCGGAAACGGATCGGATATCGCCACCGAAGATGCTTCCCCCTCCCCTAACCCCTCCCCCCGGGGCCCAATCCTGTCGTTTTGGAGGGGGGGGGCCCCGGGTGAACGCACCACGGGCCTCACGACGGACCATGAGGGCCCCAAGAGGCCCACAAAATAGTCCAGGAGGGCCCCGAGTCGACGATGGATCGTTCCAAGACGCACAAGATGGCCCCCAGACTGCCCAAGAGGCCTCCGAGACGCCCAAAGAGGCCCCCAAGAGGCGTCCCAAGAGGGCCCCCAGAGGCAAAAATCGCCCCATCCCCTTCAGGAAACGTATGATTTTAGCACATTCGCCACTTGGGCTTTCACAACGTCCAAGGCGGCCCAAGAGCCCTCCAAGATCGCCCCATGACGGCCCAGGAAGCCCCCAAGAACGCTCCAAGACGGCCCAAGAGGGCCCCAAACCGGCCCAAGAGGTGCCCAAGACGGCTCCAGGAGGGGGCCCAGGCAGGGAACCCGAACGGAAATTGCAAGCCCTCGGCCCCAAGAAGCCTCCAGGAGGCCCCAAGAAGCCCCCAAGAAGAACCCAAGAGGCTCCAAGAGGCCCACCAGAGGCCCAAAAGCGGCCCCAAAACGGCCCCCAAAAGGCCTCAAAGTGCTGCCAGGAGGCCCCCGAGAGACCTACCAGGAGTCCCAAGGGGTCGGCGGTGCGGCGTAAGCCAAAGAATCAACGCACCTCGGCGCAAGCCGACGCGAAACCGTCGCTCCCCCATCGATTACCAAACGCTATCGAGCACTAATCCACCTCACAGACAGAAGGTCGAGCTCACACATGGCTCCCAAGAACTGCTACGACAACACCGCGCCCTGGCTTACGGCACCAGCCTCGAGGGACAGCGCAAAAAACGGATCGGCACATCTACTCTGGAGATGCTCGGGCCCAAGATCCTTACTACCGGCGGCCCATCCCTGCGGAGAACTTCTCGCGCGAAAGGACTCCATCGTGATTTCTGCCCAGCTGGTCGAACAACGGGTCGGCCCCGATCGTGAGAGCCTGTGGCGAATCGAACATTGAGGAAAACATGTCGACCATGGACCTGTAGATGGTGGAGGTGTTGGGGTGTTGGGGGTCAGACTGCGATCCGCCTCCTCGCAGCTGTTTGTCCGCACTGGCAGCAGCTTCAGGTGCATGACGACCCTGCCGGAGCCGCTGCGCCCCCGCTCCTCGAGCCGGCGCCCCTCCTCCTGCCGTGAGCCGCCTCTCGGATGCCAGGCTGTCCCCGAGCCGCTGCGCCCGCGCCCGGCACAGCTCGAGCGCCTTCCTCTGGTAGGCGCTGCTCTTGCCGAGGCGCGTGCTCCTGAGCCGCAGCGCGGACAGCCCGCACCACATCTCGTGCTTCGGGTCCGAAGCGCTGCGCTCCACCGCAGCGCTCGCTCCGCCGCCGCGCTGCGCTCTGAAGCGCTGCGCTCCACCAAGCGCTGCGAGCCCAGCGCCCCACTCGGCGCGGTGGATGACGCCGTCGTGGTTGGCACCCGTCATCATCGTCGCCTTGGTGGGGGCGCCGCCCAGCGAGGAAGCCTGGCGTGACGGCGGCCCGGCGATGACAATCACGAACAAGCAGCAGACGGGTGGGCACCATTGCGGGCCCCAGACGAGGAGGAAGAAGGAGCACCAGTGCGGGCCCCACGAGAAGATGAAGAAGCACCATTGCGGGCCCCAGCAGCAGTAGAGGAAGACGCCACGGCTGCAGCCGGACGACGGGCGAAGAGATCACCGTGGCGCTTTGGCACCCACTCGGTACGCATAGGGAACTCTGGCACGTGCTTGATGTACTGGGCGACCTCGATTTCCTCCTGGACGGCGGAAACCTCCCTCTGCTCGTACACTGGAACTTTGACAGCGTACTCTTCTACGCTGGACACTAGTACCTCTTTCGGCCTGACGGCCACCTGGTCGATGTAATTCACCTCGGTTTGGGGCACGTACAGCTCGTACAGCACAGAGATTTCCTCGTACTCGGACGGCTCAATCTTCTTTTCACCCGGCACAAACTGCACCCTCGGGTGGACGTCGACCGTGTGCACCTCTGTCACCCGATCCACCGGCGTGGGACTGAAGGGCAAGAGCTCCTATGTCGTCTCCTCCCTCCTCTCCGTAATGTGCTTGATATCTGGAATCTCCCTGATTGTGGTGTGAATGACGTCATTCGGCACCCCCACCAGCGCGTTCACGACGTGAAGCTCCCCCTTCACTGTCATTCGATCCACCTCGCGGACCTCTGGCACGGGCACCTCGCGGAACTGCGGGTCGTGATTCAACTTCTTGTGATAGTGGACCTCCTGCACCGGCACCTTCAGCAACTTGTCTACGCACTCTCCTGCTCCACCACCCCGTCGACGTAGCCCACCCTCGGGACCCGCTGGGGAACGAGGTCCACCTGCTGTAGCTCCCCGCGCAGCAACTCCAAGCAGCGGCCCGAGCCGGAGCCAAGACTCTCCTTCTCGCCGACCTGGTACAGGATCTTGCCCGCGAAGTTGCGCCACGCGCTCCACGCCCCCCGCGGGTGGTGCCTCGGCGCCCGCCTGAGGCCCTCCAGGTCGTCCGCCTTCACCAGCCGGAAGGCCTCCCACTTGCTGGCGTCGTGGGAGAGGTCGGCAGCCATCTCTGCAGCCGGCGTAGGCCCCTTCTCTCGGGCCTGCGGCCGCTTCCTGGCTCGGGGCGGGGGGGGCCTTGTCGGTGCGCGGGCTGGCGGCTTCGGACAGGCAGCGAGCCACAGCCTGGAGCCTCGAGCGGGAACGGCTTGAGCCAAAATGGCCACGGAGGAAGGATAATGATGGGGGAGGAGGAGGAGGAGGAGGAGGAGGAGGAGGAGGAGGAGGAGGAGGAGGAGGAGGAGGAGGCGAGGAGGAGAGAGGAGGAGGAGGAGGAGGAGGAGGAGGAGGAGGAGAAGGAGGAGGAGGAGGAGGAGGGGGAGGAGGAGGAGGAGGAGGAGGAGGAGGAGGAGGAAGGAGGAGGAAGAGGAGAGGAGGAGGAGGAGGAGGAGAGGAGGAGGAGGAGGACCAGGCAGCGAGCCACAGCCTGGAGCCTCGAGCGGGAACGGCTTGAGCCAAAATGGCCACGGAGGAAGGATAATGATGGGGGAGGAGGAGGAGGAGGAGGAGGAGGAGGAGGAGGAGGAGGAGGAGGGGGAGGAGAAAAGGCGGAGGAAGGGGAGAGGGAAAACACGAGGAGGAGGAGGAGGAGGAGAAGGAGAAGGAGGAGGAGGGAGGGAGGAGGAGGGAGGGAGGGAGGGAGGGAGGGAGTTGAAGTAGGATAGGATAGGAGTAGGACCCAGTTGTGGATGCAAGAGGGGAGGAAGGAGGGAGGGAGGGAGGGAGGGAGGGAGGGAGGAGGAACAAGTAAGAACGAGGAGGAGGATCACATCTCCCTCGCTGTTTCTGCAAGAGGGAGAATGATGATAACAGCCATAACCCTCCGCAGGCGCGCACAGGACTGAGACCCTCCCCCCCCCGCCATGCATCATTCCAGAGCCCCGACGTCATGATCATGACGTGACCCCCAAAGGTCTGGACCCCTTCCCAAGGACCAGCGTTTCATCCCGAGTTGTTTCTTGATAGTCCCGAGGCACGGTGAGGCCCCCCTCCCCTGGAAGCCGAGAGCAGCCCAGGCTGGCGCCGCAGCTGCGCCCCAAGGCGACTACCCCTGGGCCAGCCTGGGTCAAACCCCGAGCCGCCGTCGTCGTGGTCGTCCTCGTCGTCGTCGCCGCCGCCATCGCCGTCGCCGTCAGCGTCGCCGTCGTCGTCGCCGTCGCCGTCGCCGTCGCCGTCGCCGCCGTCTTGGTCGCCTCCGCTGTCTTCGTCGGCGCCGTCGTCGTCGGCGTCGAGGGCGCGCCCGCGGGCCTGGGCCGAGCGGTCGGCCTTGTCCTTCGCCTGCAGGAGGGGGACGGCCGCCAGGGGCACCTCGGCGCGGAGGGCCGCGCGCTCCCGCGGGGGCCGTGGGGCGCTCACTTCCCGAGGGGGTCTGGGCCTTCTTGCGGTGGCATCTCACGAGAGTTTCGACGCGAATCGACGCTGACCGACGCGGATCGGCGCGAATCAACGCTGATCGGCGCTCATCGGGGCCAAGTCGGCGCTGAGTCTGCGCCGGATCGGCACTACATATGTGCGCTTACCCATCGACTACCAGACGCTAGCGCACGCAAGTGCACTCCAACGACGGAACTGCGAGACAGACAAGGCGCACATGACTTGCTACCGAGCATTCCCCTCCTCCCAGAGGCGGTTGTTGTTGTTGTTGTAGCCTGGGGCCCAAGAACGTGGTCTCAGCAGGAGGACTTCCCCTGATGCGGGGAGAGAACGCGAGAGCCGAAAGGGGGTGAACTTCGATTGGAAAGATACAGGCGTGCCTGTGGTGGGGGGGATAAGACATGAATGTTCTTCATCATTTTTTTCTCTCTTTCTTCCCCCACACAGCAACTCAAACGCGCCCGCCAACTATGCCCAGCTGAACGGTCAATCGCAGCAGCGCCAATCAGTGCAAACGGAATGCGCCACCCCCCTGTAATGAGGCGCAGGGTCGGTCTGTTTTATTCAGACATGAATGTTCTCCACAATGGAGAGCTCAACAAAAAAACTCGGATGTCGTGTTTTTCACGACGCGACGGGGTCCGGGCGTTCCCCTCCCCCCGGCGGACGGAGCGGCAGTCCACCGCGGCGTGCTCTCCTCGGATCCCAGG
>CAUYUJ010016336.1:42500-57500 GCA_963575745.1 Prorocentrum cordatum | reverse complement strand
ACCAACAACGTCAGGCCCCAGGCCCCAAGAGGACCAACAAATACCGCCAAGAGCCCGCCGAAAGCCCCCCAAGAGACCGTCACGAGAGCTCAGGAGGCCCCCTGGAGGCCTCCCGAGTTCTCCAAGAGGCTTAAAAAGAGGCGCCAAGAGGCCCCAAACGGCCCCACCAAGGCTCCAAGAGGCCACGAACGCGCAAGCAAACGCCTGCGATGGCACAATACGGGCCGGCGGAATGAGCGAAGCGATTAAATAAAGCTATATGGGCCATGGGGCTATAGGGCTATAGGGATCTAAGGCTATTTGGGCTATAGGGATATCAAGTTCTAGGGCTACAGGGCTATAGGGCTATACGGCTATAGGGCTATAAAGCCATAGGGCTACTGGGCTATTAGGCTATTGGGCACCCCCGGGCACCCGGGCACCCCCGGGCACCCGGGCACCCGGGCACCCGGGCCCGGCCACCGAAATCGGCCACGCACCTCACCGGCCACCCGGGCACCCGGGCACCGCCGGGCACCCGGGCACCCGGGCACCCGGGCCCGGCCACCGAAATCGGCCGCACCTCTCACCTAATCCTTGAATCCGCTAGGACCCCTACAAAGGCAAGCTCTGATTGGGGAACAAAAACACAGGGTTTCGCAACATAGAGTTGCTTAAAAAGCTTCCGCGCGAGCTCTTGCGAAATCTTAGGACAACCATAGGTTTTTCAAGATTTTCACAAAATGCTACCAAACGGGCTTCGCGCGCGCTCATGTCGAAATCTGTCGAACGCCCTGGCGCGTGTGCCGTCGCGAGAATCCCCTGCTAAAAACGGGACGAAGTACAGACGCGCGCGTCGTCGCGCGCGTATGCCGAAAACCTTCAAAACCCATCGGTTTCGGAAGGATTTCAAAATCGGGTTGTCCAAAAAACCTACAAAAACACAAGGTTTCGCAACACGCATTTTCAACAAAAGCGAGCGCGCGCGCTCTTGCGTCGCCGTCGTCGTCGTCGTCGCCGTCCGCCCTCCTCCCGCGTCGTTGTCGTCGTCGTCGTCGTCGCCTACGTCGTCCTCTGTCTTTCCTCGTGTTCGTCGTCGTCGTCCTCTTTGGCATCGTGGTCGTTTCCGTCGTCGTTGTCGCCGTGGTCGTCCTTCCTCCTCCTCCCACGTCGTCGTCGTCGTCGTCGTCGTCGTCTCGTCCCTCCTGTTTCGTCGCCGTCGTCGTCGTCGTCGTCGTCGTCGTCGTCGTCTTCCCTCCTCCCTCGTCGTTGCCGTCGTCGGCGTCGCCGTCCTTCCTCCTTCTTCGTCGTTCGCGTCGTCGCCGTCCTCCCTCCTCCCTCGTCGTTGTCGTCGTTGTCGCCGTCGTCGTCCTCCCTCCTTCCTCGTTGTCTTCGTTGGCGACGTCGTCGTCGTCTTCGTCGTCGTCGTCGGCGTCGGCGTCGTTGTCGTCTTCGTCGTCGTCGACGTCGGCGTCGTCGTCGTCGCCGCGTCGTCGTCGTCGTCGTCGTCGGCGTCGTTGACGTCGTCGTCGTCGTCGTCGTCGTTATCGTCGTCGTCGTCGTATCGTCGTCGTCGTTGTCATCGTCGTCGTCGTCGGCGTCGGTGTCGTCGTCGTCGTCGGTGTCGTCGTCGTCGTCGTTGTCGGCGTCGTCGAAGTCGTTGGAGACGTCGTCGGTGTCGTCGTAGTCGTTGTCGGCAGCGTCGTCATCGTCGTTGTCGCTGTCGTCGTCGGCGTCGCTGTTATTGCCAAGTGCCATGTGGTACCCACCGTCACGGTCTGAAGAGATTTTGCAAACCAAGTTGCGGGTGGGTGGGTGGGATGTTTGCGCGAGCAGTGGACTGGACAACTCACTGCGAACAGAAATTAATTCCCTACCTGCGCTCTGCCTGGAAGGGTTCTTACTCGGTCAGCTTAAAGGGCCGGTCAGTGGAAAGCGCCCCGGGCGGTTCCCCCGGCATCAGCCCCGCGGTTCCCCCAGTCCCCTGGGTGCCAAGCAAAATAGCTTAGCTTAGCTTAGCTTAGCTTACCCTACCCCAGCTGACCTTAGCTTAGCTTAGCTCAGCTCAGCTTATCTTAGCTTAGCTTTGCTTATCTCATCTTAGCTTAGCCTAGCTTAGCTGAACTTAGCCTAGCCTAGCTTAGCCTAGCTAAGCTTAGCTTAGCTCAGCCTAGCTTAGCTTATCTCATATTAGCCTAGTTTAGCTTAGCTTAGCTTAGCTTAGTCTAGCCTAGTTTAGCTTAGCTTAGCTCAGTTTAGCTTAGCTTAGTTTATATGAACTTAGCTTAGTTTAGCTTATCTCATCTTAGCTTAGCTTAGCTTAGTTTAGCTTAGCTTAGCTATCTTAACTTAGTTTAGCTTAGCCCAGCTTAGCTTAGCTTAGTTAAACTTAGCTTAGCTTATGCTGCTTTCCTAGGGGCTCCAACTCCTAGGTAGGGTCGCACTGGGATAAATTGTTTGAAAAGTACCGGAACTACCGCACACGATGGCCGAGGGGGGGAAACAGGAAGACAAAGACCGAGCTCGGCAAAACAAGGGCAACCAATACCGCGGCGCTGGGTATCTCCGCACCGGGGCCCACACGGAGCGCAAGGCGCGGTGAAACACGCGAACCTATCACGACAGGCCAAACAGTTACATGGGGCTCAAAAAAATGACAAACACGAGGGTGCGCGTTCAGTAATCCTCCAAAAACTAAACTGGAGATACTGTGAGTCGGCAGTAGAAACTTCGGAGCTCCTTGGCGCACTCTGGACGCGATCGTCACCCACGGGGATTTCTCCAACACTTTGGTCATATATTTCTCCCTGAGGGCCTGGAACAGAGGGAGATATCCGGGAACCTGAAGGAGGGTGGCGCGGAGCGAGCAGTAGTTGTCGCACAAGCTTTCACAATGCCCCTTGCCACGCAAGGTGGCTCTGCTAGAGGGCGCAGCAGCCGTCCGAGCCACTGAATTGAAACAAGAGCTTCTCCGCCTCTGCGAGCGCCGAGGTCCTCCCTGCAATTCGAAATCGAACAGGCTGCACGGGCCCTGACTCTGGCAGCCTGGTCCGGGGAACCTGGGGATTTAAAATCCTGGAGGTGCCCTGACGGGGCGGCGTTGAGTAGGCCCCTGCAAATCACTTGGGCAATCATCCTCTCCTCCTCCATAGCGAACAGGGACGGGCGCACACTTGACGGACGAAACTAAGAATCGAAACGCACAGCAAATTGCAATGAAAAATGGAGTTGGCCAGCCCGAGGTCAAGTCCTCGCGCCAAATCAGCACGCGAGGCCAACGCGCGCAGAGGAAGCCCCCAATTCCCCCCCTGCCCATCTCTGCCGAGCGGAACTCCTAGATACGCCGCGCAATACGAAGCCTGGAGCCCACGAACAAACCTCACGAGATGGCCGAAACATCTCCTCCATACGTCCTCCTCCGAACACTACCCCAAGAGGACCGCGGTCGTTTTCCTGGCATGAGTACGCGCCCCACGGGAAGCCCCAGCGAGGACTCAAATGTCGAAGGAAATAAACCACGCCGAGCTCGCGTCGCTGCTGGCGAGACCACAATCGTCGGCGAAGCTGCCAATCTCGCGAAACGACCGCGGCAACTTGCTGGCCAACGCGCGAACGGTCGGGTCGTGCGCCAATGCCGAAAAACGGCCCGACATAGGGCATCCTTGCATGATGCCTCGGCTCAAGACACATCCGAACTCGCGATTGCCCCGGAACGACGCCAGGACGCATGCCTGTCTGCACATGGCGTCGGTGCCCCTCAGAAACCCACGGGGGAACTTCGTTTTATCCAGGGCGCAAGGATAGACACGAGGGCCTCGCGGGCCAAGCTGGGAAGGCGGCTTCCACTTCAATGTATATATACGCATAGCAAACCACCTGGGATCCTTGCTGGACCTACCCGGGACATTTGGATTCCAGGTGCGAGCAAATCCTCGCGGCCGAGAATAGACAACCAGTTAAAATTGGTTCCCGGCGGCGGGCACTGCGCGGCAGCCATGGTTTCGCGGCTCGCACGTGGAAGAGATATAGGGGCCGTCGCCCCCAGGGCTCCCGCAGCAAACTTCGCGTCGGCAGGGCCCTCGCCTTTCGCCAGAGAAACAGCCGCGGCGCCACTGCAGTTCTCGGGGGAGGAAGGCCACGCGAAGCACGCGGAGGTGGAGCGAGCGGGGCGCGCCTTCGGCGAGCGGGCCAGCGCGAGACCGGCCAGAACAAGGAGCGCCGCCTGGGCCGGGAGCACCGCCAGGAACGCGCCCCATCACGCCCACGAAGACATCGCGATTCAAGGCCCAAAGAGCGTCCGAAGAAATTTCCTGAACGCGGGGATCGAAACACACGGCGGCTTCACGGGGCACCAGGGCAGCGCGCGCACCTCCCCCAGAACCTGGCAATCTCTCGGCACGTCTCGTCGGCAACACCGAGCGCCGCGCCTGACGGCTTCGAAACAGCGCCCGGCCCACGCTTGCGAATATTCGCCCCCCGGGCGCCCTCCCACCCGCGCAGCGAGTGGATATTTTTGCGCGTTTTGATATCAAACATCTATTCGCCCTGCCCTACACCCCCATCTCCTCGTCTAGAACGTCGTTCTAGAGCCCCGATGGGAACGCGCGAAGTCGGCCGCCAAGGATAAGCCTACATCTAGATATGCAAAAGAGGTCGGCCAGCTCGGGGAAGGCTTGAAGAGCCCTGGCTAGCATCCACTCGCTGCGCCCCCTCACGGCACGAGGGGCTGGCATTGCCCAATATATCCTTCCGCCTCCGAAGTCGCCCCAGAATTCGAATTCCCACTTGAGAGCCCTCGCAGCAGCCAGGACACTAGGCCCTCACCTCTTCGACAGTTTCCACGCGGTTATCAGTAATAACGCAAGCGCCAGCGATGGCACCCTCGGCCTTCGTCTGGAACTTCGGGCGATCGACGCCCAGATGGGGGCCCTTCCGAAGCCCCCTACACATGGTCGAATTGAAAAAGCAACTGGCACGCGGTCCAAGGAAAGTTCCTCGAGGTCCGCGGGGGCACTGATGGTCCTGGAGGCTGGGCTGATGCCGCGTGGATCTCCGGCAGGGACGCGCGCAAATGCGGTGGAGCCGCGAAAACGGTTCGACAAAATAGCGGTTCAAGTCACTGCAGACTTCTGCAGGATGCATGAAAGAAGCCTGTTCGACTTTGACCATCAGTGGAAATAGCCTGTCGAACTCTATGGCAGTAGAAGCCCACTGGAAACACGACGGCCGTCAAAGTGGTGAGACCCTTCACCGCGAGCATTGATTCTGAAATCGCCGAGTAAAAAGGGAGCGGTGATCTTCTTGGCGCGGACAACACTCTCCTGACCCGACAGAGGAAGGCCATGCTCGATGACGGGACGATGCGGCGGCTCAAAATCAAAACTGATGATCGCCACGCATTGCGGGCTGTTTTGTGCATTCATAAATGTGCTGAATTGGCGCCCTTCAAGCCTTTGAAGCCTCTGAAGCCGAGGGTGGCTGAAAATGACGCAGCCCCTGAGGTAGCACCATCTGTGAAAGCGCCCACTCCAAAGGCTACGGCTTGATACATTGATTTGGCAAAATGCCCAAGGTGCATCTGCGACCCCCCTGGCCTCTTGGATAAGCACGATGCCATGGCTGGAACACCATGCTACGAGCTTACCATATTTCTGTATGCGCAAGGCCTGGGCCGAACACGTAGCACGAATGATGGAACGAGCGTCCCAGGCAATGAAAGACAGAGCTTGCTTGGGCAGAAGAGGCCCAAACCTGTCCACATTAGGCTTGTCGTCTCTTGAACTCGCTGACGCCGACGAAGAAGAGAAAGACCCAGAAGATCAGCGAGAACAGGAGCGCGAATAGGAAAAGCTGGAAGAGGAGCCCGCACAGAACGCGGGCTGGGAAACCCCTGGCGAAATAGAACTCGAATCCGAAGCAGCATCGATCACGCGCTTCTTCATACTGCGCGAAGTGAGGGAAAGGGTGGAGACACAGGAAGTATACGAAGATTGCGACATGCTCGTCGAGATACCTTTTACGTCCGCTCTGCATGCCATATCCCAGAGACAACGGCGAGTCGAAGTCCGTAGAGGTGGACATTATCCCATCACGCTCGCCGTGCCGCACAGCATCCGAAGTCTGAAACAGCAAGGTAGGCCCATAGCGAGGCATGACGCTTGCCTTCAGATCATCGGCGCCCCCACGTGATATCCCGAACTCCTCCAAGACTTCGTAGTCGGGGTTCACCTTGTACTAGCCCCGCTCGAGCTCGGTGATCGAGCAGAACCCTTGCACTCATCATTCTCGGTCAGACAGAGCACGCCTTTGAAGCCCTAGCTGTCCAGCTTCATGGTGGCCCTCCCTCCAGAGGCCAGCATCTCCCATGTGTGGGTCTTGGACCACAATATAGGATCTTACGATGGCGCCAGACATTGACTGGCGCGTCCATCCGAGCTCTCATTGGTACCTGCACGTGCGTTTCCGGCTCCTCCCAATTCATACATGTGGTTTCAACCTAATCGACGGAGTCGCGAGCGTCGCGGGCGCCCGCGTAGTCCAAACTGAATTCACGTTGTGAGCCTTCATGACTGGGCATCAACTCCGCGAACTCGGTCATCACACGCGCGAGTTCCGGCCCAGGGAAACCAACAACCCACTCACGACAAGGGTTAGATTTACGCTCATTCCTGTTGTCGCTCCCGCCGAAGATGTGTTTGGTGTCATTCGTCCTGGCACGCTTGTTGCTGAGGCCGCTGGACACAGACGCCACAAATGAACTTGCTATTGACGAGAGTTCCGCAATGTATTGGTTGGCAGCGTCGGCCTGAGTCTGCAGCCTCCTGAGAATCTCAAGCTCGTGAAGGTTGGTGAGGACGCGGTTGGTTTCCTGCTGGGAGGTCTCGATTCGGCCGCTGATCTCGTCGAGCTTCCTCTCGTGCTCAGTGGTGACATCCTTGATGACTGTGACGCATCGTCCACATAAAGGCTGAATGCCCGCGAGGATCTGAGCCAGGTTCTGGTCGCCAGCCGCCATGCCGCAGACAAAGTAACGCGGCAACATGCGGGGTACGGGCGCATTCGATCGAGCAGGGATCGTGAGGATGCAAACGCAATTCTTCGGCTGGCTCTCGAGCCAGCCCCTTGGCTGCGGACAAAGCTGAAGCCACAGGGTAATAGTTTCAACTTGAGCCACGAAGGCTACGGATGGGCAGGAGGAGGAGGAGGAGAAGCAGGAGGATTAAGCATTACGGCGCACGGGAGTGGCCTCCACGCGGAAAGCCTTCGGATCTCCCAGCAGAGTGCATAAGGATGCAAGACATGCTCTGAACTGGCCTGCTTGGGGTCCCCGTAGTACCTCGGTGGGCCGACGGGTTCCCCGCCGGCGGGAGACCAATGCCTCTCAGTCCAGACGGCGTGGAGGAGGTTGGTCTGAGCCGTCGGTGGGCCGAGACCACTCCCTTGGGGGGGGGGGGACAGGCAACAGGAGGAGAGGGAGGAGGAGGCGGAGGAGGAGGAGGAGGGCGGAGGAGGAGGAGGAGGAGGAGGAGGAGGAAGGAGGAGGAGGAGGAGGAGGGAGGGAGGGAGGGAGGGAGGGAGGGAGGGAGGGAGGAGGGGAGGGAGGGAGGGAGGGAGGGGGGAGGGGAGGGAGGGAGGGAGGAGAGGAGGAGGGAGGAGGAGGAGGAGAGAGGAGGGAGGAGGAGGAGGAGGAGGAGGGAGGAGGAGGGAGGAGGAGGGAGAAGGAGGAGGAGGAGGAGGAGGACGCGGCCGGGGTGCCGCGGTCCTTGCCGGTGCCCGTCGCCGCCTCGACGGCCGCCCTGACGGCGGGGATGATGTCCAGGCGCTCCTCCCCGAGCTCTCCGCGCGCCCACTCCTGGGGGGGGGAGGGTCTGAGGAGGCGTCCGTTCTCTCAGGTCGGGCGTTGGCAGAACTGGGTTTAGGGGAACCTGGTTTAGTGATCTGTACCGGGGGCGCCCCCCCGTCCCATTTCCACTGGCCGGAACTGCCGTCACCCGAAAGAACCCCAGCTATGGCAAACCTGGTTCAGTGATCCTGGCCAATTCAAAGGCTCCAGGGCCCTACCACTGACCGGGTCCCCTTACCCGGGATCCTGGCCATACCCGATTAGGGCGCTGCGCACCCGGGAAAGGGGCCTCTGCAGGGTCGTTGGGCTCGGCTCGTCAGCTCGTTCGCGTCTCGTGCGTCATGCTGGGTTCGGCTCGCGCGCAGGCGGCCCGTGCCTGTTCCAGGCGCCCCGTTTCCCGACACTGGAACTGCCGCCGTAGACCTGGATGCAGTGCGGCGAGCAAGCAAAACGTCCTTCGGAGGAAAAAGACATGCCATGGCATACCGATGCGGGCCTAGAGGAGCCCAGGGTGGCCTGGGAGGGCCCCACGACGCTCTGACGAAACCCGCAAGGAGACTCGGAAACGGCCTCAAGAGGCCCCCAACGACGCCCCCAAGATGCCCCCAGGAGCAGAGGCATCTCAAAGGCCTCTGGTCCCCGACCCAGGCACGGCGGGATGGGCAGAAGGCCACTTGCTTAGATCCGCCGATCCCGTAGCCTCCCCGCGCACGACAGCCCACGGCCGTCAGACACGACGGTCACCACCCAGAGAGCCGCGGGCTTGCCTCCTTCTTGACCCTCGCAGCCTTGGCCTCTGCGTGGGGGAAGGAGAGACGTCCGTGGGGCACCTGCTGCCAGGCTGGTGCCTTGGTCGGCATGCCTGCTTCACACGGGGAAGACGAGGAGGAGGAGGAGGAGGAGGAGGAGGAGGAGGAGGAGAGGGAGGAGGAGAGGGAGGAGGAGGAGGAGGAGGAGGAGGAGGAGGAGGAGGAGGAGGAGGCGTCCACACGGGGAGGAATGGCGACCTCGATCCCGCCTCCGTGGGGTGGTCGGCTGGACCCCCCTCCTCAGGTGCCGCTGCCCCGCCCGCGCCCTGCACCGCACGCGCGCGGGACCTCTCCGCGGCCCAGCCCTGCAGGGGCACCCGGCGTGGAGCGCATCGCCGGCAGAGGTGGGCTGAGGCCGGCAAGAGCACGACATCCCCAGGCTCGGGGCGCGCACACGGGGGTAGGGGGAGGGGGGGGGCTTCTTAGAAGCACCCCTGGGTCTCAGAAGGCGCGCGCCTTGTGTATAGACGTAAAGCCAGCGCCTGCTGAGAAGCAGCCTCCTTCTAAGGAGCCCTCCCCCCTCCCTCCACCCCCTTGCGCGCGCCGCCAACCCAGGCTCGGGGCGGACCAAGCGGGGGTCAGCAGCAGCGGGGTTGGCAAAACTCGGCTCGCCGCCTGCACGGTCCGAGTGCCCCTTGGGCAGGAGTGGCCCTGCGTGCGCGGCGCCGGGGAGGGGGCCTCTGAGACGCTCCAGGCGTGCGGAGGGCCTGCTGGCCCGCACCCAAGGTCACTCCGGCGAAGGGCCACTCCTGCGCTTAGCCAGAGGGGCTCACACAGCTGGGCTTTGTCCCTGCGCCCCCTGGCGCTGGAGGCGCCCGCGGGCCGGGGGAAGCGTCCGGCGGCGGGCCCGAAACTGGCTGCACGCCGCAAATGTCGTGCCTCCTCCTCCTCCTCCTCCTCCTCCTCCTCCTCCTCCTCTCCTCCTCCTCCTCCGCCTCCTCCTCCTCCTCCTCCTCCTCCTCCTCCTCCTCCTCCTCCTCCTTCTTCTCCCCCCCCAGAGGACCAGCGCGGCGTTCGAGTGCCATTTTTCCCTAAACAGCTGAGCGACGATGTTACGCAAGGTGGCATAGCGACCTGACGCGGTGGTTTACCCCGGGCCGCCAGCGCGACGCGCTGCGCTGGAAGCGAGGGCGCTTACGCGCGACCTCACGCGGGCAGCTCACGCGCCGGTGTCGGCGAAGACGGCCACAGTTTTGCTGCACCGCACAGCTGAACATGTTGGGGTGACATTGTGGACGAAGCTAGTCCCTCCCGAGCCACCACCCCCTGACGAGACATACTCAAACAGTGGGGTGGCCCGGGCCGATTCGCCTGAGATGTCCTCGTAACTCTCATATCCGAGTTTGCTCGGATTGGGCGTTTTCCCTGCGACATCCTCGAACCTGTGAGCTCTGAGATGCCCGCGAGAGGTGGTCTGGCGCGTTTTGCCTGAGACTTCTTCGCACCTTTGGGCTCAAGATGCAGCGCTAGAGGTAGTCTGACGAGTTTTGCCTGAGACGTCCACACAAGTCTGGTCTCCGAGGTGCCATACGAGAAGTAGTCGCCTAAGACATCCTCGCAACTCTGCGTTCCGAGATGCAGCGCGCAAGGTGGTCCGGCCCGTTTCGCCTGAGACATCTACACAACTCTGAACTCCGAGATGTCGTGCGCGAGGTGGTCAGCCCGTTTCGCCTGAGATATCCGCACAAGTCTGAGCTCCGAGGTGATGTGCGAGAAGTGGTCTGGCCCGCTTGGCCTGAGACAGACTCGCAACTCTGAGCTCTGAGATGCCGCGCGCGAGGTCGTCGAGCCAGTTTCGCCTGAGACATCATCGCAATTCTGGGCTACGAGATGCTGCACGCGAGGTGGTCCAGCCCGTTTCGCCTGAGACATAATCGCAAATCTGAGCTCCGAGATGCCGCATGCGCGGAGGTCTGGCGCGTTTCGCCTGAGACATCCTCACCAGTCTGAGCTCTGAGATGCCGCGCGAGACATGGCCCAGCCCACTTTGCCTGAGGCATCATCACAACTCTGTGCTCTGAGACCATGTGCACAAGGTGGTCTGGCCCGTTTCGCCTGAGACATTCTCGAAGTTCTAGGCTCCGAGGCAGAGGAAGGAGGAGGGAGGGGTCAGACCCAAACGGACAATTTAACTACACTTCTCTTGTGCCTGAAGCATCCTCGCAACTCGGGGCTCCAAGATGCCGCGCGCGAGGTGGTCCAGCGCGTTTGGCTTGAGACATCCTCGCAGCTCTGGGCTCCGAGAAGCCGCGCGCGGAGTGCAATCGGGAGGTAAGGGGTAAGGGGTAAGGATTATCGAGGAAGAGGAATAACACCAGAAGGATGAGGATGATTCGAAGGAAGGGACAAGGAGGAGTGAGATGAGGAATTCCAGGAGGAAGAGGAGGAGGGGGACCAGTTAAACCTAAGACTCATCAACGATGTTGGAATACACCCTCCCTCCAAGCTCCCTCTTCATAGGCCCCTACAAGAGCTCGCTTCCACGGAAGGAATGGCCCCGTCGGGGGACAACCGTGAAAAAATCCTGAAGCGTGCCCACACACCATTCTCAGGACTTTAACGCCACGAACTAACCTGCTTGTGAGGTCTTGGCGATCTTGAATCGTGCCATAACAGCACTCCTGGAACTTCGAATTGTTGCGCCCTGACAATCATGAATCGGTCTAACACACCGTTTCTGGTACGTTAACCATGAGTATGACTGGAACGATTGCGAACATTTAGAACGAGTGTGCGCGGCGCTATGTCGAGAACCACATTTTGAAAGGGAGCCGTACGCAATCCATGTTTTGCAATTATTGAAACGATTGTGCGTGGCGCTAAGGCGAGAATCTCATTTTGAATACGAGTTATGAGCTTACCGGCTCATTGAATCAGATCGAGGCTCTAGGTGCATGGCCGGAACAATTATGCGCAACGGCGAGTGCATTACTGCCAAAACCCGAGGGAAGCGATCGCACAATCGGGATGATTTCTAACGTAGTCAAGTTTTGGAGCAAGCTCAGCTGGAGCGGGTCCCTGGACTCCTATCGGGACACCGCGGTCCGAGGGAGATCTTCCTTAAGAGCAGCTTTACTGAGGAGTAACGCCATTCTTCTCGGAGCCCAAGTCGCGACGTTGCTCCTGGATATAGAAAAGTTCTATGACCCTCTGAGCCGTGTGATGCTGTTGCGCATCGCAGCTAACGTAGGACTCCCGTCTATAGCCATCGCGATGGAAACTCCGACTTGTTTGGTCCCGAGGTTCCTCCGAGGCGCCAGAGTGGCGAGCGCTCCGATTTGGCCCACTCGTTCCCTCATAGCGGGGTCGCATGTCGGGGTCCCAGTGGCCAAAATGCTTTTGTTTCCCATCCTGGGGAAGGCCACCTGGCTTGTCCTATTGCGGGCGCCCAGGTCTGCACGCATACAATGACACAGCTGCGAGAGTGGAAGGACATCCTTCTTTCGTTTCCTCAGCTGTAGGCTTCGAACAAATTCTTTCGTGTCAGGAAGCTCCGTCGCAGCGCTCGCTTGAGTAGGATCACGCAAGGGTTGTGGACCACTGGGGCTCTCCATCAGGCCTCGTATGGTCACCAATGCAATGGGTTCCCTCCGTCAGTTGTTGGGTCTCTCAGACGTCAGGCTGCCCAGAGTATTGCTGGTAGAGGCACTAGTCGATGTTTGACCTACCTTGGCGCTGCACATGGGTCGCAAAGAGCCTGCGTTAGAATTGCGACGGCAGCTGGTTTTCGAGTGGCTGATGGTGCGGCGATCGACCCCATCCCTGCACCCACGGGTTGTTCGCGCGCGGTCGCTTCTCCGCCAGGTTGCAAGCTCCGAAAACCAGATGGGTTTGGTAAAGGGTAGGGGCCCGTCCGTGCCGTGATCGCTGCTCTGTTTGATGCAGGTTGGACCCCCACCCGTGCGCACACCTGGACGCGTCGCACGTCCCCCGGCGGGTGCACGTGGAAGCTTCCGCAGGCAGGCGACCCAAATTTTGAAGCTCCGATGCTGATTGCACCGGGCTGCTTGACGAGCTGCTCGACAATCTCTCTGTTAAACTTTGGCACCAGGCTTCAGGGCACTTCGAGGGGAGTGGTCTGGAGTCGGAGAGGGGGGGAACATGTTTGTCGCTCGCCGTGAGTGCCTCGAGTTAGAACGATGATGGGTTTGAACAGCTAGGCTTTCTAAATGCCGTGGTGGCTAGGAGCCAGTGGCCGTGGGTCAGGATGGCCAGCTGCGGCCTCTGCCGCCAAGAAGAAGGAACTCTTTACCACCGGATTTGGACCTGCAGCCACAGTGTTTGTCCTGAGCTCGATGGGTCTGGCAGTTTGGCGCGGCAGGCCGCCACCCAGCACGAGCAGACCCCTCGTTCTTGGTTGCGCGGCATCGCCCCCGTGAGCTGGGCCCCCCCGCCGCCCCTGGGACACCCGCTTCCCAGATGTGATCGAGCATGGTCCTGTGTCGTTCCAGGGCAGTGGGCCTCGCGCTCTGCACTCCACGATCGTGTGGCTCGGAGATGGCTCGGGTGGCCCCCGCAGCTCCGACCCGCGGCGCACCAGGTGTGGCACGGCTGCTGTGGCGCCGAATGAGAAGCACTGGGGGGGGGGGGGTCCAGCTGCGGGTGTGCGGGCCAAACAAGGAGGTCGTAGGCAAACCTTCCCCAGGGCCGAGCTGACGGTGTTTGCTCTGGCGTTGGAGCACTGTTCCAAAGGCCTTGTTTCCGTTGCGGGTCGCGCGTCTGCTCTTCAGTTCAGGGTTCCAACCAGGATCTCTGGAGCAGGATTCGGGTAGCGCTGGGTTCACGCACCGCCGACACCGTGCTGCTCAAGTGGGTTCCTTATCGCACCGAGCGCGAGGCCTCTGACACCGATCCCTTTCTAATTCAAGGCAACGCCTAGGCGGATGAGGGAGCGGGGGAGGCTGCGGGCGAGGGGGGGTCCGTCGTGTCGTGTCGGGGAGGTGGGGACGGATCGGCGGGACTCCATGGGAGTCCTCGTCCGTGCGCGCGCACGCCGGGCCATGGAGCTCGCGGCGGCAGTGGGCCCGTGGTCGGGCGAGCGGGAGGCGAAGGCCAGGCGGCTCCCGCCCTCCCCCGCCCGAGCCCGAGCCCTCGCCCTCTCCTCGCATGACTCTGCTCAGGTTGGCAGCGGGTGCAGGTGCGCCTCTCGTAACCTCGCGGCCCCAACCGTCGAGAATCCTGGCGTCCGCGCAGAGCGAATGCCCAGGTGTCCACCCAGATCGCTCGATCGTGGCAGGGGGGTCGGCTCTTGTTGTGGCGGGCAAACACGGGCATCCCTCCCACAATGCGCAGTTTGTTGGGAAGTTTCTCTTGACTTTCTGCACTGTCTGTGGCAAGTACGCGACTCTTGATGGCCGCCACCTCGAGTCGCGTTGTGAGCCCATGACCAGGAAGGGGAGGGAGCACGTTGTCCGTTTAGAGAAAGAGCTTTACCCAAGGCGTGCAGGCGTGCCTGCTCGGCTTCAGGCTTTGCTAAAAAGCCGTGGCCGGGATTAACCAAATGTTCAACACACGTCCGCGCTTAGCCAAAGAGTTCCAAATAGCTCACCCTTCCCCCCGTCATGCGGGTCGGCGCTACAGCGCACGTGCGCATCTCAGCGTGTACCGCGCAATGGTCGGTTGAATCAGTCCACTTGATTCGCGGACAACCAGTTCTGCGGGAGCCTTCGAGACGCAGATGGGAGGAGTTAGGATGATGCGGGAGGATGTCGGAGGACTCATAGATTCCAGCGGAGCTCTTTTTTCCATAAGGATTCTTTCCCAAATTCTATATATTAAACAATTTTTTCTGTGGACTCCACCAGCGCTCCATTTTGTCATAAGGACTCCTTCTACAATGGCCGACCCTGTGTCGGCGTGTGGAAGAGGCGTTTCGGTTTTTCTCCGTTCTCTCTGAGGCTATCATGTCTGCCTCCTGTTCGTCGTCGTCGTCGCTCACCCCTCTTTCCCAGGCCTGATCGCAGGGGCGCCCCGATACGACGCCTCTCCCAGGAATCCCGCGGCTCCACAAAATTCCAGAAAGACGTCGAGGGAAGCCCCTTCCCTTTCATCCCTTCCACGCGGGGGGGTGGAAGTCCCGGGGAAGTTCCAGGAAAGTCCCAGGTTAGATACGACGCCTTTCCGGGAATCCAGCGGCTCCACAAAATTCCAGAAAGACGTCGAGGCAACCCCTTCCCTTTCATTCCTTCCCCGCCGAGGGGGGGGTCCTGGGGAAGCCCCAGGGAAATCCCGGGGAAATCCCGCGGAAGTCCCGGGTCAGATACGACGCCAATCCCGGGAAGCCCGCGGCTCCACAAAAATCCAGAAAGACGTCGAGGGAAACCCCTTCCCTTTCAGCCCTTCCCCGCTGGAGGGGGGGGGGAGCCCCGG
>CAUYUJ010016336.1:27500-37500 GCA_963575745.1 Prorocentrum cordatum | reverse complement strand
GGCGGGATGCTGAAGCGTGAACAATAGCGCGATTCCCAAGTAAATCGTGAGAAAAAAACAAAGCGAGAGCGTGATTCCTGAGCGCCGAGGGCGCATTGTCTGAATAAACTGCGAGGATGTCCCACGCGAAAGCGCGATTCGTATACAAATTGTGAGGAAGTCTTGCGTGAGAGAGCGATTTGGGAATCAATTGTGAAGAAGTATCCGGCGGGAGCCGCTGTTGTTGTAAACCGGGGGCCAACAACCCAGTTTGAGTCGAGCGACTTCCCCTTTTTTATACATGTATATAAATACATACATATATATATATATATATATATATATTGCGAGCCCGGGGGGGGAGCACTTCAATTGAAAAGAGATCACTACGCAAGCCGAGAGATTTTCCTCTTGAGCCCCAAATGTCGGAAGCGACGTGCCGTTCAGGTGAGCGGATACATGTAGCGTTTTCTTCGGTTCCGTGCCTCCTCCCTCCTCCTTCCCCGCTCCGTCCTAAAAAGACCCCCTTTCCCCCATAGACTCAGAGCTTGTGTCAGCAGATCCACAGTTCCGTGGATAGCATGATGTTTCACGTGCGGTGCCCTGTGGATCCGATTTCCAATGGGTCCGAGATGTTAACTATGATTACTATTGTTATATATCCGTTTCCAAAAATTAAATGGATCACCTGTTTTTTCACACACGGAGAACTGGATCCGCGCAAGACAGAAGCAGGATTCACGACACTGCTGCAAACCCGAAAAAAAGGATCCAATTGGATCAATCGGTGTTCTCATAGCTTTAATCCAAGAGGAACGATTTTCGGCCTGGGGATGTACAGTGGTCACCGGAAGGGCGGGAACAACAAGATGTTTTCTTCAGCACTGAAAGCTCAACAACAGCAACATAAACAAACAGTTTAAGACAGTTCGCTCTTATCTGCTCGCGTGCGCTCCAACATGCATATTCCAACCCTCGATGCCCGCCCTCTTCGTTTTCGATCGTACCCCCCTAGTGGTCTTACCGCTCTTATTTGTAACGCGTATGTTGTGCAGCCCCGAAGGCAAGGGAAGAGAGGACGAATGGAAGGAAGGGACAAGGGGCAGGCGGGTTGCTGAAGCGTGCGGCCTGAATGAATCGCGAGGACGTCTCGATCGATAACGCGAATTCCACATAAATCGTTTAGAATCACCAGGGAGAGCGCGATTCTTGAATGTCGGAGCCGCGGCGTCTGAATACATTGCGAAGAAGTCCCACGCTACAGCGCGATTTCTGTATAAATTGTGAGGAATCCCGCGAGAGCGCGATCTGGGAATACATGGTGCTAAAACGAGGCCCAGGAGCCCAGTTTGGTGACCCCACACTTTCCATTGTAAGAAACAGGGTGCGTGCCCCGGGAGAAGCACTGCAACTGAAGAACTACAACGGTTACCTGAGCGAGGATCAGTCATAATTATGCGTCAGAAAATGAAATCCAACAAAAACACAAGCAACATGATACCAGAGAGAAACCTTATCATAATCTTTTTAGGGCTGTAGGGCTATAGGGCTACAGGGCTATATTGGCTCTTGGGCGCTATATGGGCTATGTGGCTATATGGCTATATGGGCTATAGGGCTATAGGGCTATATAGGGCTATAGGGCGATAGGGATATAGAGCTATAAGGCTATAGGGCTATAGGGCACCAGGCTCCCGGGCACCCGGCACCCGGCACCCGGGCACCCACCCGGGCACCGGGCACCCGTCACCCGGGCACCCGGGCACCCGGGCATCGGGGCACCGGGGCCGCGGTCACCGAATCGGCGGCGAACCCGGGCACCCGGGCACCCGGGCACCAGGGCAGCCGGGCCCGGCCACCGAATCGGCGGCGAACCCGGGCACCCGGGCACCCGGGCACCCGGGCACCCGGGTACCCGGGCACCCCGGCACCCGGGCCCGGCCACCGAATCGGCGGCACACCTCACCTACCCCTAAATCCGCTGGGACCCCTACAAAAGGCAAGCTCTAATTGGGGAAGTACCAACAATAACACCAACATCAACAACAACAACAACAACAACAATCATTTTACCCGAACGCGTGGTGTTCTCCCCAGTGCCAGGGTTTTCATACGACACCAGGCAATACCCCCACTTCGTGGGGGGGCATTACAAGCTCAACAACAACAACAACAACAACAGCAGCAGCAGCAGCAACAACAGCAACAATCATTTTTACACTGTTCGTTCTCACATGCTCGCGTGCTATTCAACCCGTAAATCCCAAACCCTTGGTACCTACCCGCCTTCTTTGTCTTCGATCGAACCCCCTCTGGCGGCATATCTTCCTTACCCGCCGCGCGTAATTGGGAGGGCGCGCCGCTGGATCTCCCCAAAACGGGAGGGTTGGGAACCCCCCTCCCCCACCCCCCCCTTCCCCGATCCGTCGTCGGGGACCCCCCCCCTCCCTTTTCCCGATCCGCTGTCGGGGAAGCCCCCCCCCTTCCCCCCCACCCCCACCCCCCATCCCCCCTTTCAAAAAAGAGAGGGGGTCCGACCGCCCCCCCCTGTCCCCCCCTTTGGCCGCCAATTTTGACCCCCCCCCTCCTCCCCTTTCGCCACGGCGCCCCCCAACTCGGGAACCCGACCCCGACCACCCCTAACACTAAAACCTTACCCTAACCCTTAACCCTAACCCCAAATCCTAACCCTAGCCCCAAACAGTACTCACGACTCATTACGCACTACTCACTACCCACTACTCACTACTCGCTACTCACTACTCACTTCTCACTACTCACTACTCACTACTCACTACTCACGAAACAAACTCACTACCCACTACTCACTACCCTCTACCCAATA
This sequence comes from Prorocentrum cordatum, assembly GCA_963575745.1. NCBI lineage: Eukaryota > Dinophyceae > Prorocentrales > Prorocentraceae > Prorocentrum > Prorocentrum cordatum. The sequence continues at coordinate 34,676 of CAUYUJ010016336.1, read as the reverse complement.
GTCACTACTCTCTACTCCCTATTCGCCAATCAAAACTCAGTACTAGCTACTCACTACTCACCACACGCTAAACACAACTCACTACGCAATACTCACTACTCACTAAACATAGCTCACGACCCACTACTCGGTAATCACAAATCACTACTCACAACCCACTAACCACTATCCACGACTCACTACTCATTACTCACACTGAACTACGCACTACTCAGTGCCCACAACTCACGACTCACTATCCACTACTCGCTACTCGCTACTCCCTACAGAGTACTCACTACTCACTATTTACTACTCGCTACTCCCTACACCCTACTCGCTACCCAATGCGCACTATTCACTACCCACTACTCACTACTCACTACGCCCCCACTAGTCACTACTCACTACTCCCTACTCCCTACTCGCTACTCCCAACTCATTACTCACTTCACTACTCGATACCCAGTACGCAATACTCACGTCTCAAAACAAAAACGAAACAACAACAACAAAAAAAAAAACTCACTGCCCACTACTCACTACTCACTAAGCACTACTCACTACCCACTATCCACTACTCACTACTGAGTACTCACAATTCACTACTCACTACGCACTGCCCGCAACCCACTACTCACTATCCGCTGCTTGCCACTCGCTGTTCCCTACTCCCTATACAGTACTCACTGCTCACGACTCACTACTCACTACTCGCTACTCTCTGCTCGCTACTCGCTACCCGATACGAAATATTCACTGCCCACTACGCACAAGTCACTATTCACTATTCCCCACTCCCTACTCCCTACTTACTAGTCACTAGTCGCAAGGCGCTACTCACTACTCACTACTCACTACTCAGTGCTCACTACTCACTACTCACGACTCACTCCTCTCTAGTCGCTACTCCCTACTCACTGTCCACCACCCAATACCCACTTCTCACTTCTCACTACTCACTACTCACTACTCCCTACTCTCTACTCACTACTGCCTACTCACTACTCACTACTCACTACTCACTACTCACTACTAACTACTCACTGCTCCCTACCCGATACGCACTACTACCTACTCGCTACTCACTACTGACTACTCTCTCCTCACTACTCACTACTCACAATGCTCTACTCGCTGCTCATTATTCGCGACTCGCTACTCCCTGCTCGCTACTCACTACTCACGACACAATCCCCACTACCCACTACCCACTACTCACTACTCACTACTCACTAGTCACTATTCACTACTCACGACTCACTGCACACTACTCTCTACCCACTACTTACTACTCACTCCTCACTACTCGCTACTCGCTACTATCTACTCACTACTCACTATGCACTACTCACTACTCACTACTCACTACTCACTTCTCACTACTCCCTAAGCACTACTCACCACTCACCACTCACTATCCCGAGGCCAGGCGCCCCCCTCTTGCGGGAGAGGCCCCCTGCCCGGCACCCTGTTCGGCGCAAAGGGGGGCAGGGGGGGGGAGGGGTTCGAACCCCCCCCACCTTTCCATCGCCAAGGGGGGAAGGGAGGTGGGGGGTCTGGACCCCCCACCCCTTCAAGAGGGGGGGGGGGTCCGACCCCCCCCCCTTCAGGGGGGGATGGAGGGAAGGGGGGGTCGAAAATCTCCCCCCCTCTTTGAGGGAGGGGAGGGGGGGGTTCGGACCCCCCCACCCCCTTGTCAATTACACCGTGATCCAGTGGCGCGCTTTCGGTAATTGGTGCAGCCACGAAGGCAGGGGAAGAGAAGCCTAATGGAAGGGGAAGATAAAGGATGGAGCACGGGATTAGCAGGAGAGGGGGCCAGGAGCAGAAAACACGTGGCAGAACCAGGTACAGCCTAACAGGCGGGTCGGGAAGGCAGGCCCGAGGCCAGGTCGAGCAGGCGTGTTGCTGAAGCGTGAATATTGCGTGAATCGCGAGGAGAGCTCGAGCGATAGCGCGATTCCGAAGGAAACCATGAAAAAGGCCAAAGCGAGAGCACGATTCCCGAGTGACGAGGGCGCGGCGACTATATAAATTGCGAGGAGGTCCCACGCGACAACTCGATTCCTGTATAACTTGCGAGGAAGTACCGTGCGAGACCGCGATTTCGGAATCAATTGAGAGGAAGTATCAGGCGGGAGCCGCTGTTGTTGTAAACCGAAGCCCAATTTGGTGACCCCTCGCTTTACCTTGTAAAAAACAAGGAGCGAGCCCCGGGAAGAGCACTTTAATTGAAAAAACCCACGTGCCCCGGAGTGAACGGATCAACAACAAGAACTCTCTAGAAATGACAATTCAACAGCGACGACGACGACGACGACGCCGACGACGACGATGACGGCGGCGGCGGCAGCGACGACGGCGGCGGCAAGTGCGGGTGGCCGCGGCACCGATCACGGAGACGGCGGCGGCGACAGCGACGACAGCGGCGGTGGCGCCCGCAACGATGATGATTACGACAGGCGCAAGCCGTAACCCTCCTCCTCACCATCATAGTCTACACCCGCCCGTCCGCGTCATCCTCCTCATCATCCGCCCTCCCCCTCCTCTTCCTCCATCCCTGTGCCTTTAAGATAACTCCTTTATGTGGCACTCCCAGACGCGTTGGTAGGGCGGACCAGGCGTTTCGCCTGAGACCTCCTGACCAACTACGATACTGAAGGATGAGATGTGCAACAGATGCAAGGATGGAGTGGGCAGGTGGGTGTCAAAATTGTGCTCTCGCCTCAGCGCTGCGCACATTCGTTTCAAAAGCTTGCAACAGCTATAAGAATGAAAAGGATCGTTATGAAAATGGAGCTCGCGCCTTAGCGCCGCGCACAATCGCCATAACATGCGCGACAACTACAAGGATTAAGGGCGGCTCCTTTTCAAAAGGGGGGCGTCGCCCTAAGACTGCGAATATTCTACTTCAAAGTTTGCAACGGTTACAGGGACAAAGGGCGGTCCCTTTTAAAACGAGCCCCTCGTTCCAGATCCCCTGACAACTCTACAGACCAGAAGCTTGAGCATATGTAGAAGTTGGTCGGGTGGAGGGCGGCTCCTTTTCAGCATGGAGCTCTGGCGTGAAACGTCCTCGAAGCTCATGGCCGAAACTGTACACTGGCGCAACGAATACACAGAGATGATGGCGGCCCTTTTCAAAATGGGGACTTCGCTGGACGCCTGGCTGCACTGCACGGTCCTCGCTGGACGCATTCCTAATTATAGGGAGCCCACAAAGGACGTACGCGCCCAGCTATGTACATGAACACGGCCCCTCGATCCGCGAGACCGGCCGCGTTATACAAACATTTGCGCAATGCGTACTCTCGAAACCAGCGTGGATTCATGTACGTGTACGTCCTTCTTTCGCTCCTGAACTTATTCGCCCAGGAGGATATGCGAGGCTGTTGCTTGTCGAACGGGGGCCCTCTCGCCTGAACGGCAGGCCCATGGGGGGGCGTGGCGGGCGGTCGTCTTCAAGGGGATGCTCCTTGCAGTGAACAGCTACGCCTGTTGGAGCCAGTGGGGAAGAGACTCGGGACGGGAAGCACAGGGACATACTAATACCAGATGTCCTCCTTGGAGGCGCGCGTCCGACCCGAACATATGGTATACCCATCTTGTAGTATGTCGTTTCCCGAGCGGTGTGGCCAGAAAGCACCCGCCACGACGCATATACGATAAGATTTCTCGGTGCGCGCGTCGCCCCTGGGGGGGCGACGCACATATAGTATAAGTATGTTGGGGTGACGCCGATTGGGACGGGAGGGTGCATTGCAGCTTCGTTGGGGAATCCTGGATTCACTCCTGTCCTCCCCCTCCTCCTCTTCCTCCTCCCTCCCGTGTGCACTCCTCCTCCTCTGGTGGAGCCCCGGACAGCCTGCCTGCAGGAGTGCGCGCGCGCGAGAAGGCCGGGGCGTGCGGGCTCCTTGAAGCGCGGCACCGGCTCGCCAGTCTGCCGAGGAAGAGGAAAAAGACTCGGGGGGAAAAGGGATGGGCCAGTTTTCCACACCACCAGTACCATAGGTAGGACGGGGGAGAAGGATGGGGAGGTCCTCCTCCCTCCTCCTCCTCCTCCTCCTCCTCCTCCTCCTCCTCCACCTCCTCCTCCAACTCCTCCTCCTCCTCCTCCTCCTCCACCTCCTCCTCCTCCTCCTCCTCCTCTCCTCCCTCCTCCTCCTCTCCTCCTCCTCCTCCTCCTCCTCCACCTCCTCCTCCTCCTCCTCTCTCCTCCTCCTCCTCCTCCTCCTCCTCCTCCTCCTCCTCCTCCTCCTCCTCCTCCTCCTCCTCCTCCTCCTTCCTCCTCCTCCCTCCTCCTCCTCCTCCTCCTCCTCCTCCTCCTCCTCCTCCTCCTCCTCCTCCTCCTCCTCCTCCTCCTCCCCCTCCTCCTCCTCCTCCTCCTCCTCCTCCTCCTCCTCCTCCTCCTCCTCCTCCTCCTCCTCCTTCTCTCTCTCGTACCTATGGTCGTGGCGGTGGAAGATCGGCCCCTCAAAAGAAAGCCTCGGGGGGAAAGAGGGCGCAGAAGAAGGACAGGGGACAGACAGAGACAGAGCCCAGCGTGAAGGACAGGGGTCCCGAGTTCTCCTGCGCCGCTCTCGGGCCCTCCACGGGCAGAGGGGCCGTCACAAAACCGCTCGAGACATTTATACAGCAACCCAGCGAACTAGGAAACAGTATACTCCAGGTCTCTCAATAAGCGTGGGGGGGTGGATCGCCTGGGGGGGGGGGGGGGGGGGGAAACTGCTGTCCTTCGGGGGGGGTGGGGAGGTGGGGGGGAGCGAGAGGGGGTGCGTTTGGGGCGCGTGGGGGGGGCGGGCGAGGGGCGTCGGACAGGTTGGCAGGGGGGGGTGCTTAGTGAAGGATCTGGAGTATGCATGAAACGATCCAAATCGTCTGGACATCCATCACTCCGGATTCGTCCGTCATTGCCGCGTGCTTTGAGCGACTGGCCGTATGTCTACAACATTCCTGCAGCACCGCACGCTTGGATGGGCAAAAATTCGCGTCAGTGCCAAGTAAGACTGTCCTGGGCAACCCCAGGGTCTGGGACCCGCTTCCCTCAGGGCAATCGTCCTTCGTGGCGACATCGGCGGCGCGCCCAAGAAGGAGAAAGGAAGGTGGACGGGCTTTCTCAGAAGGCTCAGAAGTCCTCCGGCCTTCTGAGAAGTTCTCTGAGCCTTCCCCGAAGACACAGAGGACTTCTCGGAAGGAGCGAGGGCCTCCGAGAAGGCCCGCCGCCTTCTGAGAGCACCTTCTCCTCTTCTCGTTTCCCCCCGCACTCGCCGCCGAAACATGAAGGGGAAGATCCTGGGGAAAGCCCAGGGGTCCGGGACCCTTCTCCCGCCGAGCACTTCCCTCCTTCATGGCAGCACGGTGCCCCTGGGAGGGAGAGGAGGACTGCGGCATCATCGGTGTCGTGAAGACTTGGGCGTTGGTTTCGGACGCCGCGCAGATATCGCTTCGCCACGAGCGAGCGAGGCTCTCCGGCAGCGTCGACCGTGCGATGTCGGCCGACTCCTGGCCAATGGCGGCGTCCAGCCTTGACCGCCCGCGCCGGGGTCGCCGCCACGTCGCCACGGCAGGAGCCCACCGCATGGGGGCGGGGAGAGCGCAGGAGGGGGCCGAGGCAGGGACTTTTCCCAAAAGTAGGTGGTGGTTAAGGGATTGAGAACGGGGGAGGGTCCTCATCCTCAGTGGCGAAGGCACCAAGGCGAAAGGGAAAAAAGGCAGCATCAGCGCGGCGGCCAATCCTCAGAAGACGAACGCGCGCGGAGGCGAAGCCGATGCGATGGGTAGTCAGACGAGGACACAGAGACGTGGACGAGAGACAGATGATGAAAAACATTACGCACTCTAATGTGCATGGAGGGGGAATGGGGCGCTATAGATATAGGCGCGAGTTGTCGGACCGTGGGAGGAGCTCCCGTTCGAGCAGAGAAACCCATCAAACAACACACACACACACCCATATAGCCTTTCACAGAATTCCACCCTGAGAAGTCAGGGCGTCGCATAGGTATGGGTGCTAGTTGTCAGCTCACTAAAGAAGCAGAAGACACAGAGACAGAGACAGATACAGCGGGCACATCTAGGTGTCAGCTAGCGGGCACCTTGTCAAGGCGCCCAAGTTGAGCGGCTCGCGGCACTGCGCAGCTGAGACGCCGCACCGCGGACCGCGCACCATCCGCGGTGCGGTATCTTGCATCCAGTATCGCCCTGAGCAGCGCAGAAGCTCGCTGCCACTGATAGCGTCTCTGATACGCGCCGAACCCAGCGCTGTAGCTAAATAGTGTGGACCTATGCGTTGATGCATCTACACACACGCACGGGCTATCAGACGAGCATGCTTACTTGGCAACTTGAGTAACAGCACATGGTATCATATATTCGGGGAGTCTGCGCCGATCGTGTTGGTCTCAAAGACTCGGGGACTCTGCACAGAAAGCGGGGACTCTGCAAGAATCAGGATCCTGAGGCGGTGTCGAAGCCAGCTTAGGTCTTGCTCAGGGCGGGCGAGAAGCCCTTGTGGGCACTATTGGGGCCCTCGCTCTCACTCGCTGAGCTCTGGATCCCGCTCCCTGTATGCAATCCTTACACCCGCGGCTCACATCGGCTCAAGGGTTGGCGGGCGGGTGCTGTTGCTCTTCCTGGTTAATGGGAGCGGCCGCCGCTGGGGCAAGGCCACAGCAGGAGGATGCGCCGACGTGAAGCAGAAGGCACGATAAAACAAACGCATCATCATCAGCATCATCATCATCATCAGCAGCATCATCAGCATCATCACCATCACCATCACCATCACCATCACCATCATCAACAGCATCAGCATCAGCATAATCATCATGATTGATGATGGCATCATCATCACCACCATCATCACCATCAGCATCATGATCATCAGCAGCAGCATCAGCAGCAGCATCAGCAGAATCATCGTCATCCTCATCCTAATCATCATTATCATCATCAGCATCATCATCAGCAGCATCAGCATCAGCATCATCATCAAAGGCATCATCGGCGTCAGAATCAGCATTATCATCAGCATCATCATAATCCTCATCATCCTAATCCTCATCATCAGCACTAGCAGCATCCTCACCTTCATCATCTCCATCGTCGTCGTCGACGACGCCGCCATCATCATCATCAGCAGCAGCATCAGCAGCATCATCATCATCAGCATCAGCATCAGCATCAGCATCGTCA
>CAUYUJ010016336.1:0-22500 GCA_963575745.1 Prorocentrum cordatum | reverse complement strand
GAAGAAGTGTTTATGGCAACATCGTTGGTGCGTCTTGGGTTTGCGCTGGTCCTCCTCCTCCTCCTCCGCCTCCTCCTGGTGGTTCTCGTCCTCCTCCTCCTCCTCCTCCTCCTCCTCCTCCTCCTCCTCCTGCTTCTCCACCTCCTCCTCCTTCTCCTCCTCCTTCTCCTTCTGCTCCTCCTCATCCTCCTTGTTCCCCCTCCAACGATCGCCATGTCCACCACCATCCATAACCAAGCATCAGAATCGTCACTATCATCAGCAGCATCACCAGCAGCGCCGGCGTCATCGACATCGTCGTCATCATCGTCATCGTGATCAGCATGATCATCGTCATCACCATTGACGGGGAAATCGTTGTCTTCGTCGTCGCAATCGTCAGCAACCTACTCATCATCAGCATCCGTGTTACCACCATCATTGCAATGATGGTCAGCATCAGCATCATCGTAGTCAGAATCGTAACCATCATCGCCACAGCCATCATCATCATAATCCGTATCGCCCTACCCGTAATCGTCGTTATTATTGTCAGCATCGCCATCACTACCATCAGCATCATCAGCATCAGCATCATCAGCAGCACCATCATCAGCATCATCATCATCATCATCATCATCATCATCATCATCATCATCATCGCCATCATCATCGTTATCATCATCAACATCATCAACATCATCAGCATCATCATCATCAGTGTCAGCATCAGTATCATCATCATCAGCAGCAGCATCATCATAAACGTAATCGTCATTATCAGCAGGATCATCATCATCATCCTCATCATCAGCAGCAGCATGGTCATCAGCATCATCATCATCATCATCATCAGCAGCAGCATCATCATCATCAACATCATCATCATGCTCCTCATCACCACCGCCGTCAGCGTCATCGTCATCGGCATCCTCATCGTTGTCATCGTCACCGTCGTCATCGTCGTCATCGTCGTCATCGTCGTCATCGTCGTCATCGTCATCGTCATCGTCATCCAGCCCCTCATCATCTTCCTCCGTCTCTTCCTCCTCGTGCTTATCATCTTGATCCTTATCCTGGTCCTCGCGAGCTCCTCCTCCTCCTCCTATCCTCCTCCTCTTCCTCCTCTTGAGAATCCCCCTACTCCTTCTCATACGGTCACTTGCCTTCATCCTGGCCATAATGATCCTGCTCATCATCCTATTCATGCTCCTCGTGTTCTTAGCTCCCCTCCTCTCCTGCGTGCCATTCCTCCTCCACTCACCCTCCCCTCCTCCTCCACGCCTTCGCCTCCTCCGCCTCATCACCACCACCGCCGCCACCACCACCACCATCATCATCATCATCAACAACATCATCACCAAATCATCAACATGAACGCCGTCGTCGTCGATTACATCAATATCATCTGAATAAATATCCTGTCACCGGTTGCCTCAACTTAAATACCGTTTACCCCCTCATCATCATCATCAGCATCATCCTCCTCTTCCTCCTTCCTCGTTCTCATCAAGGTTCCATCCATTTCCTCCTCCTACTCCTGCTCACTCTCCTCCTCCTGATCCGATTCCTCCTCATCATCCTCCTCACAGCCCTTCTCATCCTCCTCCTCCTCCTCCTCCGCCTCCTCTCCCCATCAGGGATCGAGACCCCAGAACTCTACAGGGGTGCGTTCTGACCAAAATGTGGAGCTCATCCATCCTCCATCCCCCATCATCCTTTCATTCGTGAGGCCAAAAACACAAGCTGTATTGGCAGATCGAACCTGCCACGATTGGAAATGCAAGGCTGCGTGGTCAACCTCGTGGAAGTAAGGCATTGTAGACAACACTGCAGCTACAAGTTGCGAGTTCGCATGATCTTCATCACGGCCAACGCCGCCTCGTCCAGAGCCAGAGCTTCAGCAGCGAATGAGATTTCCAGAGCTTCTGGCCGCTTCTACCAGAGTTTCCGTCTCATCCTCCTCATGCTCCTAGCCCCTCTCCTGCTCCCCATCCCTCCACCTCCACCATCATCCTCCTCCACCACGACCTCCTCATCCTCCCCCATCTCCCCCCCCTCCACTCCCAACCCTTGTTTCCTTCCTGCCTTCCGTCCTTCCGTCCTTCATTCATTCATTCATTAATTCATTCCTTTCCTCATCCTCCTCTTTCTCCTCTTTCTCCTCCTCCTCCTCCTCCTCCTCCTCCTCCTCCTCTTCCTCCTCCTCCTCCCCACACTCCCGATCTTCATCCTATCCTTTTCCTCATCCTCCTCCTCCTCCTCCTCATCATCATCATCATCATAATCCCCATCACGCCCCGCCCCACGAGGGGGAAACGGAGAGAGGAGGCAAGGCCACGCTGGCTCCTTCTCGAGGGCCTCTACCTCCTCGATGCGCTCCGCAGCATCCGCCTGCGCCAAGTTCAAAAGAAGCGCTCACCCCCCCCTTGCGGCAGGTTCGTGCTGTAGCCCATCCCCACTCCACTTTCTTCTCCTCCTCCTCCTCCTCCTCCTCCTCATCATCATCATCCTCCTCCTCCTCCTCCTCCTCCTCTTCCTCATCTTCCTCCTCCACCTCCTCCTCCTCGTCATCATCATCATCAGCAGCATCATCAGCAGCAGCAACAGCAGCAGCAACAGCATCACCATCATCAGCATAATCAGCAGAATCATCAGCATCAGCAGCAGCAGCAGCATACTCAGCATCAGCATCAGCATCAGCATCAGCATCAGCATCAGCATCATCAGCAGCATCATCATCCTGCTCCTCATCCTCCCCCCACTCTTCCAACTTCTCCGCCTCGCTCCTCCCGGGTCCCGTTTCTCTTCCCCCACTTCACCCCAATCAGCATGAGCAGTAACAGCATCTGCATCATCAGCATCAGCAGCATCAGCATCAGCAGCATCATCAGCATCAGCATCATCGTCATCACCACCAGCATCATCATCAGCACCATCACCACCATCATCAGCATCATCATCGTCATGAGCAGCAGCAACAGCATCGCAGTAGCAAGCATCATCCTCATAATCAGCAGCATAACTATCATCACCAGCATCATCATCAGCGTCACCATCACTACTACCACCACCACCACCACCATCATCATCATCATCAACATTATCATCAGCATAAGCATCATCATCACCATCAGCATCGTCATCGTAATCATCAGAATCAGCAGCATCATCTTTATCAGTATCAGCAGCATCATCATCATCACCAGCATCAGCATCATCAGCATCATCATCATTAACATCAGCATCAGTATCATCACCATCACCACCACCACCACCATTACCGTCACAACCACCGTTATCATCGTTGTCATCATCGCCAGCATCAGCATCACCGTAGTCATCATCAACACCATCATCAGCATCAGCATTATCGGTATCATCATGAACATGATCATCATCATCATCATCATCATCATCATCCTCCTCATCATCATCCTCATCATCATCATCATCATCGTCATCATTATTAGCAGCATCAGCATCATCATCTTGAGCAGCAGCACCAGCAGCATCATATGCACGTTAATCCTGGTCGTCGCGATCGCCGCCATCGTGGTCATAAGAATTGCCACCATCCATTAGCAGCAGCCTCACAACCACTATCATCATCACATTCGTCATCGAAATCATGATCATTAGAATCATCGCCATGGTCATCTCCATCATCACAATCATCAACGCCATCACTATCATCTCGATCATGATCCTCGTCGACAATATCAACATCGTCATCCTCAGCATCAGCAGAATCCTCATCATCACAGCATCAGCATCATCAACAACAACGTCATCCTCATCAGCAGCAGCATCATCATCACCCCATCTCCTCCCCCGCCGCCACCACCACCCGAATCCTCATCCCCCTCCCTACTCCATCACCATCATGGTCACCAACATGATCATCATCAGAACCATCAGCATCGTCATCATCATCGCCCCTGGCATCCTCATTATCCTCATGCTCCTCGTCATCCTCCTGCTCTCTTGCTCCTCTTCCCCCTCCTCCTCATCCTCCTCACGCTCTTCCTGCCTCTCCCGCCCCCCACCCGACCCCGCCTCCCTCTATGATGGCAACGACGGACGACAGCGGACAAACGAAGGACGACGGACGACGCACGACGGACGACAACGACAGACGACAAACGACAAACGACAAACGACAAAAGACAAACGATGGACGACGGACGACGAACGACGGAGGACGGACAACGGACGACGGACGACGACGGACAACGTACGACGGACGACGGACGACCAGAGAAGAATGAGGCCGACGACAGAGGACGACGACGACGACGACAAACGACAGACGACAAACGACGACGACGATAACGACGACGACGATAACGACGACAACGGCGACGACGACGAGGACGACGACGACGACGATGACGACGACGATGACGACGACAACGAAGACAAACGACGACGACGACGACGACGACGACGACGACGACGACGACGACGACGCGGACGACGACGACGACGACGGCGGCTGCGGCAGCGGCGGCGCAGCAGCTCGGGAGCGACGGCGATGGCGACGATGACGAGGACGACGGCTGCGGCGACGACGACGGCGCTGATGACAACAGCGGTGACGGCGGCGATGCGGGTTGGCGGAGCGCCCTCGCCGTGGCCATCGCCACCGACTCGGCGAGCTCCTTGCGCAGCGTCTTCCGGGCGCCGGGGAACTGGGCCAGGTCCTGAATCGTCATCGTCGTCATGATCATCATCAGTATCATCCTCATCACCGTCATCATCCTAATCATCATCGTCATCATCAGCAGCATCATCATCAGCAGCATCATCAGCATTATCATCACAATCACCACCAGCATGTTCATCATAATCATCGTCATCATCATCACCGCAGCATCACCCGCACCATCGACATCATCAACATCATCGTCATCATCACCATCATCAGAATAATCGTCCGAATCTTCATCACGACCATCATCGCCATCTCCACCGACGCAACATCATCATCACCATAAGCATCATCAGCATCACCATCATTATATAATATCATCATTCATCAGCAACAGTAGCATCGTCATCATCATCAGCAGCAACAGCATTCACGAAAGACAAAAGTACCACTACCGTCGGCTAGGGGGGTGGCCGCTCCCTCACCTCGAGCTGGTGGCACCTCCTTCCGGGAACTCTCTGGAGGCATGCCCGAAACGAGGTGCCACCAGCTCGAAAGGGTGGGACAGCCACCCGCCTAGCTGGTGGTAGTGGTTCTTCTGTCTCTGGTAAAGCATCGCCATCATCATCATCATCATCATCATCATCATCATCATCATCATCATCATCAGCATCAGCAGCAGCAGCAGCAGTATCATCATCCCCAGCATCATCACCATCCTAAACACCATCAACACCCTCTAGTCTTGAGTCGGCCGCGCTTTCTCCGAGGCCCTCCCGAGGTGAAGCCCACACCCAGGTGGGCGACCGCAGGGGAGGACCCTCCTCCGAAGTCCCCGAAGGCATTCTTGGCTCTGCACCGAAGCGGCACGCCGGAGGCCGTCATCGCAAACTTGCCCACGGACAGAAGGAGATACAGGGCTCCCTGAAGGCACCTAGACATGGTCCCAGCCAACTCTGTCATGGTGCACTGGACCGATGAAACCAAAGAACTCTCAAGCTGTAGATGCGCACCTTTTTGATGCCTGGCTCTAGATCTTGTCAAAGACTGACTTCTAGATTCGAGCCTCTGCGGCTACTGAAGCGCAAGACATGTATGCATGTGCACGTGCATTATTGCAGCAAATCATGCGGAGATGTATCGCAATCATGCGCTGCGCTGGCACGGCAACGGTTCGTCGAACAAGTGTGATAACAAAAAACTCATACTGAGACCCTGGACTTACCTGAACAGATACTCGATGCGCAAATAAGATTCCGCTTGGTCTGGTCAACTCCCCGCCGGATCTCCCACCCCTGGCTTCAAGAAGAACTTAGTTTCGTACGTGGCAGTACTTTCGCCTGGTACTACACCACGCTTGGCCCACATGCTATCTGAAACCATGCCGTCGAACAGGAGACTCCGAACACACCTGTATGAGACCGAGAAGCCGAGGAGGTCGACAGGGTAGTTCGCGGGGTCGGCATAATCTGAGTTTTCCTCTAAAACCATGCTCACAGAACAGCTCGATGTCCGACAGCAAATTGAATGCGTGCATCTGATTGGCCCCAGCTCGTTCCGATCTCACTGAAACCCTCCAAACAGAGTCCATCGGCGACGACCGCTTCTGGGTGGCAGGGAAAGAGCCCGCCATGCCGCCTTCAGCCTTACGCTCCCGCGCCCGGAATCTCTGAAACGCTCTGAACAGCCTTGGGGGAGCTTGGGGTTGGCCGATGGGTCTCGAAGGGTCGCCGTCACCTGGCTCTCGCATAAACAGGACGCCCAGGGACTGCAAGCCAGTTGGCCCAGTGCTGACCAGAATCTCCGCACGAAACGAAATGAGACACAGTGCAGCGCTCGGTCGTGCAGTAGCCAACAGCGTATTGGGTGGAACCCGCCTGGCCGACAGATTGCAACATGAAAGCGGAGGGAGCACTTGCGGATGTGCTCGACAGAAGCTAGCGGCGGCACCCCGACTGTTCTACCCATGGGCTCTTGCAGAGTCTCGGGGAAAACTAGCTTAGCTTGTCGAGCCTTTTACCAAATCCACAGTCCGGGCATCAAGAATCTAGCATCAAGATCTTTCCCGCGTCCAAAACCACCGTCGATAGAAAGGGAGGTGAGGATCCTAGTAGAAGATTGGGAGAACGAGACTGGACTCTCGCGGCACGACTCAGGGCTCTCTTTCTGAATCCTGTGGGCCTTCTCCGCCCCTCCTTCCATCGCTTTATCACAAAATCCACTTCCACCGTTTGGTCGAAGCTTTTTTACTGGACAAGTCAACGTGATCCTCCGGATGCTAAAATTCTGAGGATGCTCACACAGTAGTATAGCTTGTGTGCCGAGGGCCTTAGACAACGGCCTAGCAGAAAAGGAAAGCATTAAGCCTCCTGGGAGACCTTGCCCAGAAGACCCCGTAACAAGCCCAAGCTCCTCAAAGGCCTTCTCGCAAAACGAAGAGGACACTTCGTCAATCATGGTTTGCGCCGCTCGACGCGCCTACCCTCAAAGCTGCCAGTGCTCCTCATCGACACCACCAAGTTACTAAGAATGCGTTCTAGGTTATGAATCTCGCTACCGTACGAAGGTAGGGCCCCTGGAGGGTCCATCACCCACTGAGTCGGGAGCTGCTCAAACTGATCCCAAACCTTGACCAAAATTTCGTGGGTATCGAACCTAGTTTCAAACGAACATGAGTGCATTCCATTTGGGAGCTCATGGCTGACCGTCAAATCGGCGATCAGGCCGTCGAGGACTGAGCTGACAACGGAATAGTCGATGTTGGATGCGACACCCCCCTGCTGTAGGTGTACGAGTGCGTGCTCTTTAGCGTCGCCTGAAGGGTTCTCCAGGGAACACTGTCAAGGAGCTCCATAGGTTCAATGTTGGAATCGCCTGCAAAATTCGATGGGCCATCGTGTGTCGTCCAGTCCGCGCTCAGGGCCTTCCATATCGTCATACGGCTGGCTGCGAGGCCCTCTCCGTTGTAGAGGTAGACACTGTAGATTGCAACCGTGCCCAATCCCTGAACTGAAGAAATGCTCGCACCGGCTGTCCCCACACAAGTTCGTGACCACTACCATTCCAAGTTGGCAGGTGGCCTCCGAATAGAAGCGCCACCCCTCCTGATGGCCCCCACGCCTTCACCACTCAACGCCTCGTACGAGCGAGAGGTGGTCACCATCCTCGTGCCTGCACTGATTCCATCGCCACTGTCTGACCTGGCCCTCGCAGTTTGGGTAATTGAACCAACAAAACATTTTTTGATTCGCGGGTCGAGAGCGCACCTCTTCCGGTCGAAGCTAAGCGGGCCGCGCGAAGCTTGAATTAACCAGAGAGGGGGGGGGGGGGGCGCAGCCTCACACATCTGAGGACAACAACGGCAACACATCTTTTAACGTGCCCCAGCATGAGGCACTGCATGTGGAACTGGCAGCACGATCCAAGCTCGAGGGGCCGCCTCCCGGCCTCCGAGAGAGCGGCTGCTCGCGGCGGAGCCCTGGAGAGCGAGGCCAGCCCGGCTCGGCGGCGGCGCCGCCCCAGGAAGGCGTTTTGTTCGGCTACCCCGCGTGCCGATCCCTGCCTCTTCTCCCCCCTCCTCCCCCCCCATCCCTTCGCCTCCCTCCCTCCCTCGCGGCGGCGACGGCGACGACGCCGACGACGACCCCCTGCCAGAGTTGACAACCAGACCTGTACGGGAGCGCTACTGGAGCGCATTCTGGCCACAACGTCGGTTCTGAGAAGACGCACATCAAGAAAACGTAGAAATCCAGACGACGACGAAGACGACGACGACAACGACGACGACGACCACGACCACGCCCTCGAACACGTCCACGCCAACGAACGCGTCCACGACGCAAAGGACGACGACGACAACGACGACGACGACGACGACGACGACGACGACGACGACGACGACGCCCACGACGACGCCAACGCCGACGACGCCGACGACGGGCGGCGGGCGCCGCGCCTCGATGGCGAAGCTGGCGGGCGGGGCGGCCGCCCGCGGGGCCGCCGCGCGCCGGCCCGCGGGCGCCGCCGGCTGCGGGCAGGGCGGCGCAGGCCGCCAGCGGGTGGGCGTCGTCGCCGTGGCCGCCGTGGCCGTCGTCGTCCCGCCCTCGTCGCCGTCGTGTTCCTCGCCGCCGTCCTCCTCTGAGCGAGCAACGACATATGTACATGTACGCCCTCCGCGATCTTGAGTGCACGAACGTCCTCGTTCAAATGCCCTCCAGGGGAAGCTATCCGCGTACGTGTACATATGTTGCTGGCCTCTGATCCTCGTCGTCACGGTCGTCTCGCTCGTCGCCGTCCTCATCGCCGTCTTCCTAGCCGAGCGGGTCGTCGTCCGCGCCGGCATCCTCCTTGTCGTCGTCGTCGTCCCAAGTAGCCGTCGTCCTCGTGGTTGTCCTGGTCTTCGACGTCGTCGTCCTAGGCATCGTCCTCGTCGTCGTCCTGATCAGGTCAGTCGTCATCCTCATCTGCGTTGTCCCTGATGTCGCCCCAGTCGTCCTAGGATATTCACCCCGAGAGGTTGAATTTAGCAGGCATGGACTCCAAACAGTGATGCCTTACAATATACGCGGCGCAATCTAGGTGGTGCAATCAGTGCGGTGGAATCTAGGAGGTGCAGCCAATGTGGTGCAGCCTTTATGGCACAAAGCAACGCGCGATGCAAAGGAATGCAAAGCAGTCCAAAGCAAAGCAAAGCAATGCAAATCAATGCCAAGCAATGCCAAGCAATGCCAAGCAATGAAAAGTAATGCAAAGCAATGCACAGCAATGCAAAGCAATGGCAAGCAATGGAAAGCAGTGAAGGTTAATGAAAAGCAATGCACGGGAGCGCAAAGCAATGCAAAGCAATACAAAGCAATGCAGAGAAATGCAAAGAAACAAAGCAACGTAAAGCAACGCAGTGCAATGCAAAGCAATGCGGAGCAACGCAGAGCAATGCAAAGCAACGCAAAGCAAAGCAAAACAAAGCAACGGAAAGCAATGCAAAGCAATGCAAAGTACAATGCAAAACAATGAAAAGTAGTGTAAAGCAATGCAAAGCAATGCAAAGTAATGCAAAGCAATGCAAAGTTATACAGAGCAATGCAAAGCAATGCAAAGCAACGCAAAGCAATCCAAAGCAATGCAAAGCAAGCAGGCGCAATGCAAAGCAATGCAGAGCAAGGCAAAGCAATGCAAAGCCACGGAAAGCAATGCAAAGCAATGCAAAGCAATAAAATGCAATACGATGCTAAAAAAACGCGGCGACGAGCGGCGACAAGCCGGCCGGACCGCCGCTGGGGCCCAGCGGCAACGGCGGCAACGGGCAGCGACGATCTGGCGGGACCGCCAGTGGAGCCCGGCGGCGACGGGCAGCGACGGGCGGCGACGAGCCGGCAGGACCGTCCCTGGGCTCCAAGGCACGAACCCGTAAGTGCAAGCACCGTTTGGGGAATTGTTGCTGATCTCTGGAAGCGTTTCCGGGCGCTCTCGCACGGACGTCGGCTGCGTTCTCTTTGAAAACGACGCTCCCGCTCGAGCGCGGGCCTGCCTCCAGATCCCACCCCCTGAAGGACGACAACGGCTCCCGCTCGATACTTCCTCATAATGAACTCCGAGACGCCCTGGACAGAGAGGCCCCGAAACTCAGGATAAATCTTCTCGTTGAAGACTTCCTCGCAATCCGGTCAAGTTGGTAACGGCCCAGCTATGACGACAACGGCTCCCGCTCCGCCCTCACAAGTTAGTCGGAGACGCCTTGGCCAGAGAGGGCCCAAAACACAGGAACCGCGCTGTCGCTCGACTTCTACGCAATTCAATCATGTTGGCAACGACACAGCTACTACGATAACGGCTCTGGCTCGATACTTCCTCCTAGTGAATCCAGAGACGCCCTGGCCAGAGAGGCCCCGAAACTCGCGAACGGCGCTCTCGTCCGACACTTCCCTGCAGGTCCGTCGAGTTCGTAACGGCCCACCTGCGACGACAACGGCTCCCGTTCCAGACTGCCTCACAATTTACTCGGAGACGCCTTGGCCAGAGAGGACCCGAAACTTTTTTTGATCCACGGGTCGAGAGCGCACCTCTTCCGGTCGAAGCTAAGCGGGCCGCGCGAAGCTTGAATTTGGCAGAGAAAAGGAGGGAGGAAGCGGCGGAGCCTCAGAGCGAGGCCGAGAGGAGGCGTAGCCTCGGATACAGGCGGTGCCGAAGCCGAAAGAGGACCCGAAACACGGGAACGGCACTCTCGCCCGAGACCTTCTCGCAAGCACAATCAAGTCGGTGAGCTGCCCGCGGGCGCGCCAGCTCGCATGACGGCCACGGCGGCGCAGGGGGCATATAGAGCGCAGTGCTGACTGCTTCTCTCGGGAGCTGGTATGACGAGGGTCCCCCCTGAAAGAGAATGTGTGCATAGACTTAGCCAGCATGTACAAGGGAGAAGGATTTTTTGTTTGATCCGCGGGTCGAGAGCGAGCCTCTTCCGGTCGAAGCTAAGCGGGCCGCGCACAGCTTTAAGTAACAGAGGAAGGAAAACAGAAGGAGGGGCCTCACGTCAAGGCCAGGAGAGGGCAAAGCCCCGGGATCAGGCGGTGCCGAAAGCGAAGTGCATGCAAAGGAACGCCTTGAACAGGAACTGGGAGGCGAAGTACCGGGAGAGGGAAAAACAAATGAAGCTCAAAACTGTTTTTGGATCACATATTAGCTAGATGGTCGTCGTCCTTGTCGTCGCCGTCGTCGTCGCCGCCGCCGCCGCCATCACCGTCGACGTCGTCGTCGTCTTCGGCGTCGTCGTCTTCTTCTTATTATTATTATTCTTCTTATTATTAGTAGTATTATTATGATTGTTGTTTTTCTTATTCGTCTTATTAGTACTCTTCTTATTATTATTATTCTTATTATTCTTGGAACCGTGGAGCCTTGGAGCCCTCGTCGGCAGCGCCTCGGAGCCTTGGAGCCCCTGTCTTCGTCGGCAGCGCCTCGGAGCCTTGGAGCCCTCTGGGGGTCCTCCGTGGGCTGTTCTTGGCGCTCTGTTGGGGCCGCCCTGGGTTGTATGAAAGATGGCCCCCGTGCAGGCAGAAAGCACGGAAGAGACAGCACACCAGGAAACGTCACTGGTGCTCAGTCAAGCTGACGCGCCGCCTCCAACATCTGCTAGGCCTCCGTGGCTTCGCTGGTGCACTGAGACTTGAAACCCACCCAAGCTCTCCTGAGGCCTGCAAAGGCTCGAACAAGGCTCAAACATCAAGAAACCTCGATCCTCCAGCCTCGAGCCTCGATCCTCGACTGTGAGAGTTGGGGAGCCCAGAAAATAGCGTACGCGCCAAGCCACGAGCATGAGCGTGCCCCCCAGCTAACAAAATCGACCCCGTGTCGCGAACGCTTGCGCGAGATTGGGTGGGCCTTCATGGGAGCCTCTGTGACCGCGGACCGGGCGTAAACGTGATTTCGGCCAGATTTCGTCCAAATTTCGAGCCGCCCTCTTCACCCTCCGTCCAGATCTCGTCCAAATTTCGTCCAGACGTAGGCCAGATCCGATGAAATCTGGACGAAATCTCGAAAACCGCAAAGACTTGTTGGACCCTCTGAGATTTCCCTGAAAGACCACACAACGTAAAGTGTTCTCTTGGAACCCATGCAAATTCGCGCACACCCCAACGTAGAGGTAAGGAAAAATTATACGCTAAGAAAATGGGCGTCACTCCCAGCGTCTCTTAAACAGTAGTCCATGTCCAGATATACGAAAAGTTCGACGATAAAAAGAAGCTCCAAGAAAACGCCCAGGGTCCCGTCCAAATTCACAATTTTCTTAGGCAAAGTCTGGAGTCCATGAAAGTTGTTTCTTTTCCTTGAGACTGCTGATGCTTACTCGCGTGCCTCCATTTCTCGCTCCTGACACTGACTTTTGGGCGGGCTGGATGTCGGCATCCCCTGGCCGATTCCGGAAACCCTGGATCCAAACCTGTTTTCGTTACCTGTCGGGCTCGACAAAATCGACAAGCCTCGTGCCAGGCTGCAGGAGAGCGCCGAATAGGTGCGCAAGCAACACGGGAAAAGACATGGTGCTGACGAGGCGTCGCCCCTGCAGGGCCGCACGTCGCCGCCCCCGGGGGCTCCCCACGGCCCCAAGAGAGACCGCTGCCGCTCGCGAGCACCGAGCCCCAGAGGACCTCGGCCGTCGGGAAGCCGCCCCGGCCGACCCCGGCAGGCGGCGCATGGGAGCCCACCACGGGCCGAAGAAGCCGTTGCCGTTCGCGACCGCCGAGCCGAAGAAGGGGATGCTCATCACTTTGAACGCCCGACATGGGTACCGGAAAAAAGGGGTACGATGACCCGCCGGCGAAGGTCGCCACGATTACCAGCCTCGAACTTATCCCTACCCCTAAGATTGACACGCCAAAGAAGGCGGTGACAATCTTAGGGATACGCCCTCAAAAAGTAAGGGAATCCCTGAGATTGGCATCGTGATGAGGAGATGCCCAGCATAGGGATAGGGATGTGTTCCAGGCTGGTAGCACGAGGGAGCCCAGCGACAGGGCGGCGACCGCCGCGGCGGCGCAGGCAGCCAGCAGGGACGCGGAGCGCGCCCTGGCGAGTGTGTGCCTGGGCTGGCCGGGGGGACCGCGCCTGCAAGGCACCCGCATCGAGGGATTGTCTGGACCGGAGCGGCATGCAGCCGAAGTGGCTCGAGCCAATTTTTTGTTGTTCCCTCGCGCCATGCTCCGAGCAGCCTCTTGATGACGAGCGCTTGACACTCAAAACGTGACCGAGGGGCGGAGTGCTCCCCAGATGAGCGACGAGTGCCGCGCCTCGGTGGCTTGAGCCAAAATTGGCACGGACCCCGGATCCAAAAACGTCGACGTCTCGTTCTTGCTTCGTGGAGTCTGCCGCGGGCGGCTGGCCTGGAGGTGGGCCTTTGGACGTCACGACGGGTGGCCCCGTATGCTCTTTCCGGCGCTTGAGCCGTCGACTCCCTCATATTGAAGAGATTTGGCCATCAACTTTCCCTTACAGGGCAGATTTTAATACATGGGATGCTTAAAAACATATGATTTAAATACATGATTAATGTGTGAATAAATGTATGCATGAACTCATTGTTATTCTTGATGCTAAATCCCTGCATTTGATATACATCATCCTCACGCGGAGCATGTATTAAAAACGGCAATGTAATGAAAATGGGGTAATCAAGAGGTACCGATACCACTACTCCCCAGACCGCTCCTGGGGTGCGTTCTGACCGGGATTTCGAGGCAAATCCAGCGGTGGCGACGAGAGCCTCCCAGGAGGGCGAAAAAGTGGAAAACGGGCGAAAGATAGTGGTATGAGTACCTTTCCTCCTCTTTTCCCCCTCTTAGTGCAAGGGTTTAGCTGCCAACTCTCTCTCTCTCTCTCTCTCTCTCTCTCTTTATAGCCTTGATCAGAGTTGAAGTCTCGAGGAGCATGGAGGATCGAGGGTCGAGGAGCATCGAGGATCGAGGAGCATCGAGGATCGAGGATCGAGGAGCATCGAGGCTCGAGGAGGAGGAGGAGGAGGAGGAGGACGCTTCGTGCGGAAGGGCTCCTTCCGAATTGACGTGTAACTCTTGCCTCCGCCGCCTTCCGACGAGCTTCCGCCAGCCCTCCGCAAGCCCTCCGCTGGCGGTCCGCGGCCATTTTGTTCTACCTCCACGGGCCTCCACCGGCCCTCCGCCCAGCTCCTTGCCGAGAGCGAAGATTCCACCCCGACCCCCAGATGAGGGGAGGGGAAGAGAAGGAGGAGAAGGAGGAGGAGGAGGAGGAGGAAGAGGGCCAGCCCGACCCCTAGGTGGCGGGAAGGGGAAGAGGAGGAGGAGGAGGAGGAGGAGGAGGACGAGGAGGAGGAGGAGGAGGAGGAGGAGGAAGAGGGCCAGCCCGACCCCCAGATGGCGGGAAGGGGATGAGGAGGAGGAAGAGGAGGAGGAGGCGGAGGAGGAGGAAGAGGAGGAGGCGGAGAGGGAGGAGAAGCAGGCGGACGACAAGGAGGAGTAGGAGGAGGACGTGGAGGAGGCGGACGAGAAGGAGCAGGAGGAGGAGGAGGAGGAGGACAAGGAGGAGGAGGAGGAGGAGGAGGAGGAGAACGACAAGGAGGAGTGGGAGGATGATGCGCGCGCATCAGCGCGGGCGCACGGCCGCGCTGGCGCCCGAGCGCGCCCCACGCGCACGGGCCTGGGTCATAAGACCCGCTCGCGGATGCCGAGGCCGACCGCGACGAAGTAGCTCGCCACACCGAGGGCGCGCGCGGGGATGTGGCGCAACCTCCCCCCGCGCGCGCCTCAGGGCCGCGGCCCCACGAGGACGTCGCCGTCGACGACCGAGTCGCCGTCCTCGAAGCCGTGGTCGCCGAGCTGCACGATCTTGATGGCCACGCGGCCAGCTGCGCCTGGCGCGAAGCCCTTTGCCAGGCGGGCAATCGCCAGCTTGCCCTTGGCACCAGGCTCACCGCAGGCACGGGCAAACGACGAGCTCCTCGCCGCGCCCGTTGCCCCGCAGACAAGACAGGCCAGCAGCGGCATCTCGCGCTGCAGCTGGGACTCGATCTGCGGCTCGATCTTCACGATGACGTGCGCCAAGGCGCCCTGTGCCCGCAGCTTCCGATTGTGGTCGAGGGCGGACGTCACAATCGAGCCAGGGCACTCGCTGGCGCGCTCCAACCAGCGGCACCTGCTGCACCATCGCGCCCCAGGCGTCCCACGGAGGTCGCAGCCGAGCCTGGCAGCAGCGGGCTGCAGCGCTGCTCGTGGGGCTGCCCTGTTGGGCTTCGCCGCGCGGTGGGTGGTGTCACCTCCGCCCACGGCGGCCCCAACCGCGGAGACCCACATGGCCACCCCCTCGACCAGCTCCCGTGCCGACTGCAAGCGTTGGCGGGCCTCAGGCGCGACTCTGGCGCGCTCGGCCGCTCGCTTCGCGGCCTGGTCAGCGATGCGGTTGCCGATCCAGTCGCGAGCGGTGATGATGCCGTCGTCAACCACACGGCGGCTCGGGACGTGCGCAGGAACTTTCTTGAGGGCCAGGCCCTGCGGGCCTATCCCCCCGAAGTCCTCGACGAGCCTCCAGAGCTCACGCCAAAGGTGGGCCCACGCGTAGCCCCACCGCGTCGTGTTCAGCGGCCCGCGCTCCATCACACCCTTGAACACAAAGTTCGAGTCGACGATGGCCCTGACGGGCGGCACGGCGTGGCGCAACGAGCCGATGAGCGCAGCCAACTCATCACCGCTGATGTCGGCGAAGGGCTCGCACAGCATGCCCGAGATGCCCGTGCGGAAGGCGTCCGCGCCCTCCTGCAGCACCACCGCAGCCCAGCCAACACTCGTGCACTGCTGGAAGTCGCTCTCGTAGGCGGACCCGTCCAGGTATACGTCGCCAGGCGGCAGAACGCCGCCAACGTCTTGTCCCAGCCAGCTGATCCCAGGAGGCCGAGGCGGCTTGATGATGCCGCGGGGCGCAGGCCACAGCACGCGCTCCAGCAGGCACTCCACCTCCTCGAGCACGACCTTGCTCGCCAGCTCGCGGATCTTGCTGGGCAGCCTCAACTCAGGCGGCCATCCACTGCAGCACGTGTGCCTATGCAGCAGCGTGCCGACGTCGCCGCACAGCAAGCACTTGTCGTCCGCGGCGTAGCCATTCAGGTACCTGCGGCGCTGAGGCCACTGGCCGTCCACTATAACCGAGGCGAGGTAGCCGCACTCCTTGGGCACGAGTCGGATCGCCTTAGCCTTCTGAGCGGGCGTCGCGCCCCAGGCATTGGGCGTGGGCCCCGTAGCTCCTCGAGGCGCGCCACTCGGGGGAGCGGCGCCATTAAGGGCAGCATCCGCCAGCCCACCCTGAGGAGCCGTCGACACACCTTGCCGTGGAGGCGCGACGCTTGGGCAGGCTCCAGCTCCAGCTTCGCCAGCAGGCAGCCCAGGTCCGAGCGGTGCTCTGCCCTCTGGGCCTGGCCGCGGCGCGGGGTCAGGCGCCACCTGGCCGAGCAGGTCGTTGATGAGGTCACCCCATCCATCTCCAGCTTCAGCACGCGCAGCTTGCAGATTAGCGGCGCTGGTCGCGACCGCTAGGCAGCCCGTCCCCAGCACGCAGGCCATAGCTGGATCAGCAGAGCCAGCCTCCACACCATTGCCCAAAGGCAGCTCCGCCACCTCAGGAGGCACAGCAGGTCGAACGACAGGCCGAGGAGTGGCGGCAGCAGCGTCACCGTCAACGTAGTGCGCCTGTCTGCCGAACAGGCCTTTGCGCTGTACTACCCCCGCGTTGGTGAGCCTGACTATGGGTTCCAGGATGCCACCATCAGCCAGGTGAGCAAGACCAGGCCGCTGCCCAACCTGACGCCACTGCCACGCCTCCACCGCCATCCAGAGTAGGCGCTTGATGACCCAGGGTGAAGTCTCGAAGATGCTGATGCAGTCGCCGCAGTGCGTGAGCCAGGTGCTGCCGTCGACGATCTGCCATCCGACGCGCTCGAGGGAGAGCCTGACTGCGGAGAAGGGCCCCTTCACCTGGCACCAACTAGTAGCCGCGCACTGGGCCAGGCCGTACTTGATCACGTGCTTTGGAACCCAGCACTCCCATACCGCACGCAGCATCGCCATGATAGGGGACAGCGTCGCGCGATAGATGGGGTCGAGGAAGGGCGTGAGCATGGGCGTGAGGGTCCGCGAGCGCCCCGCCACGCTCGGCGCCACGGCCGTGAAGATGAGCGTACGCAACTTGTCGAGCTCCGTGGCGGCGCAGCCCGTAACGGAGAAGCCGTAGGACACGGACGCATCGAGCCCGCTGCGCGCCACCTTGCGGACTGCCAGCTTGCGCCCGACACCAGTCTTCAAGAGGGCAACGCGCCTGATCCTCAAGCCAGCAAGCACCATCTTGTCGCCTCGGACTTTCCTCACCACCCTGCGGCCGCACGAGAAATCTACACCAAGATTGCGCTCGCCCTTGGCCGACGTCATGCCGAGCGGCCGCTTGAGCTTCGCAGCAACGGCGCGCCTGACGTCGGGCACGTTGGCGAGCACGCGGGACTTGGAGAGCGCCACGTTGAGGTCGACCTCCGTCCGCAGCGTCTTGAGCTTGCATGCCGCCTCCGCAACCTCCTTCGTGACGCGCACGGCGCCGCCGAATCTGTGCAGCATGAGGTCGTCCACGACGACAGCCAGCTGCAGCGTCGGGCGCTGCCCGACCAGCCTGAGCCAGCTGCAGCGTCGGGTGCTGCTCGACCAGCCTGTCCAGCGGCCCAACCAAGATCAGCTTGAGCAGGGTGGTGGCGAAGCCGTCGCCAGGCAAGATCGCCTGCCGAGCCTCGATCACGTCGGAGTGCGCGCTGCCCAAGGCGAGCACCCTAGGCGCGCAGTACAGCTCCACCTGCAGCTTGAGCTGCCACAGCGGGAAGCCCGTTCGCACCGCGACGTCGAGCAGCCAGTGATGCCTGACCTGCTCGAAGGCCTTCAGCAGGTCGAGCAGGACGGCCGCGGCCAC
This sequence comes from Prorocentrum cordatum, assembly GCA_963575745.1. NCBI lineage: Eukaryota > Dinophyceae > Prorocentrales > Prorocentraceae > Prorocentrum > Prorocentrum cordatum. Next base: position 4,409 of record CAUYUJ010016336.1, on the reverse strand, counting down.
CCAGCGCTTCTCGTCGCCGCAGTCCTGGCCACGCTGCGTGGCCCACTCGCCGAGAGCTGCCTGGTGCCAGACCGCTCGCTCGCAGCTGCGTCCCGCCGAGGCCCACCAGTAGCTGCGAGCGTTCTGCACCTCCCACTTGCGTGCGATGTCCCGCCGCAGGCGGGCTTGCACGCGGGCCAGCACCATGATCAGCGCGATCGGTCTGACACCACCGAGCCTCTTCTGAATGAAGCAGACCTTGGTGGTCATCTCGGGCCATGAAGCGTGGAGCTCAATGGCCTCGATGATGTCGGCGAGGACCTCGATGCCTTCGTCGCAGAGGTCGTTGAGCTGCCTGGGCCGCACCGCGCAGAAAGAGGCGCCCGCGTTGGCGGGGAAGGTCAGGAGCACCGCCCGCAGCTGCGCGACGGTCGGCCGAGGCGGCCGCGCGCCAAGGTCCTTCGGCCACCGCAGCGCCACCTGCTCGCAGCTTGTCCTCCACCAGCTGATCCAGGCAACCTCCAGGGCGGTGACCTCCGCGGCGAGGCCGACGGGCTCACAGAAGACCGCGTGCGTCTCCTCGGCGCTAGCGTGCAGCGTGGGGCTCTCTGCGAATCCGATTGGCAGCCTGGCAACCGCGTGGAGCCCGCCGCCACCGCCACTGGCTTGCTTGGCGATCCACTGCTGGAACCTGACCTTGCGCTCCGACATGTCACGCTCGGCCAGCTTCACGGCAGCAACGCGGGCGCACTCGCTCAGCTGCAGGACCGTGGTGGATGGATCCAGGCAGTGAGCGCCCAAGCTGTTGAGGAGCTGCCACCAAGCGCTCGCGACAGGCAGGTCGTGAGGCTCAGCCTCCGCGACAGCCTTCACGGCCTCGGGCGCAGTCACCATCAGCCTGCGCAGACCTTGAAGCGCACGGACACGACTGACGGGCCGCGCGACGGCGGCGACAAGCTGCAGCTCGCACGAAACCCTGTAGAGCCAGGTGGCCTCAACCGAGACATTGGGCCAGCGTGCGCCAGCTACAGGCAGCTTGCGGACCCAGCGCGGCTGCACTGGCTGACCTCGCCCTCGATACTTCTGGGCGTCCTCGCCCACCTGGTAAATGTCAATCCAGTCGGTCTCAGCCTGCTCCAGGAAACGCTGCCATGCGACGTTGATCTGGTCGCGTAGCTGCGTCAGCTGCCCGTCGGCGCAGGCCGCCCGCGACACATGGCCTTCGGCAGCAGCAGCCCCTGAACCTCGCTCACACTCCCGACTCCGAGTGGCGCGCTCTCCGCCAGCAGGTTGTCCTTGCAGGGGCCCACGAAGTTCAGACCCACCACCGCGTACAGGTCCATGTGCGCTCGCACCATCGGCAGCAGGCGTGGGTCCCGTAGCTCCTCGAGGCGCGCCACTCGGGGGAGTGGCGCCATTAAGGGCAGCATCCGCAAGCCCACCCTGAGGAGCCGTCGACACACCTTGCCGAGGCGCAGAGCGCAGAAGCCGCCGTACCTCCGCGCCGACGTTGACCCACGGCACGTGGTAGTCCCATCGCGCACAACCAGCAGGCCGCTGCTGCGGGAAGCTCTTGGGCACATCCATCACACGGATGTAGGGCCTCTGGCGCGTCGCCTCGAGCTCCAGGACCACAGGCCGATGAGGCCACACAGGCGATCCGCTGATCACCTCCACGCTGAGCAGCCGCAGTCCCTTCGACACGATAAACATGTCGATGGAGCGCATCGACTGCACGCAGGTCGGCTCGAGCGTGTCCACGACGGTGCCGTCGAAGAACCGCAGCACTCCGCTCTTCTCCAGCTCGGCCTTGGTGCAGTTGAAGCTTCCGCCGATCACGTACGGCCTGCCGTACTGCTTCAGCCTGCACGCCAAGTCGCGCAGCGCCTCGTAGTTGAATGCGTTCACCCCCACGCCGCTCTCCAAGTACACGTTTCCCACAACGACTCCCCCAGGAGTCAGCCCAGCGCGGTGAAGCAGCTGTACTCGCCCTGGTCGAACGACTGGAGTCTCATAGCCCATCATGGGCGCCAATCCGTGCTCAAGGCGCGAGCACGTGAGGAGCCCGCCAGACGCCAGGCCCCCCGCCTGAGACGCCTGGGCCTCAACGCCCGCGGCGCGCCATCCCCGACGACGAAACTCACCTTCAGCATCCGTCGTACGCGCCCCGCTGAGGCGGGTCTCCTGGAAGAGCAGAACATTGCACCCACTGATCTGCTCCGTGAGGCACTTGTCAAGGTTGCTGAAGGCGTTCATGTTGAGCGTCGCCAGCCGCCACCTGCTACCCCAGCTTCGGCTTCTTGTCGGCGTAGCAGCGGTCGCGGAAGGCTTCGAGCCACTTCCTCTTCTCAGCGTCGCCGTCGCAGAAAGCTTCGGCCTGCGCCGCGAAGGCCTCAGGGGATAGGTCGCGGCCATCCATGTCCTCGTCGTCATCGCCCACCGCCGTGTGCACACCGCCCAGATCCGCTGCATGCGTCCCCGCCCCAGGCTGGGCGCCTGCCGCAGCGACGGCAGGGGCAGGCTCAGCAGCTGCTGGCGGGGCGCCCGAGGCCTCGCAGGCGGCAACATCCTGCTGGAGTGCGGTGATGAGGGACTTGAGCGGGCCAGCCAGCTCGCCAAGCTCGATGCCGCCGAGGGCACCTGAGACAGTGCCAACCAGGTCCCTGTACTTGGTGACGTCAGCGACGTAGCGGTCCTCGGCACGCGGCACCGCCGCGAAAGGCGGCTCAGCCAGGACCCGCCTGGCCTTCTCGACGAGCTCGTCCAACTCCACCTGCAGTTTCGCGACGTGCTTCTCCTGGTCGAACGCCGCTTGCAGCGCTGCCTGGGCCGCCTTCTTCTTGCGCTCCAGCTCGCCGCGGGCCCGCAGGAGACGTTTGGAAGCCTCGTCGGCCGCCACCTGCGCACTCCTGACAGGCCTGACCGCAGAGAGCGATCCCAGCTGCTGCTGGATGAGGAAGCGCTGCTGCCGAATGGCTTGCCAGTCCGCCTCCGCGATGAGCTCCTTGCACGCATCGAGCTGGTCGGCGGGACAGGCCACGAAGTAGGCACGCTTCTCGTCAGTGAGCCGCTTCGGCTTGGGGGGCTGCTGCCCTTTGCCTCCCCCAGCCGCCTGCTCGGCATGGCGCCACGGAGCCTTGGGCGGTCCCTCGGCCCAGCGACCGAGACGAGGCCAGCCGCCGTCACCAGCATCACGAGGCAGAGGAGCACCGTTGGCCGTCGGGCGGTACGCGCAGCAGTCTGGCTGCCGGCACTGCGTCCTCCACCCGAGGTTCTTGTAGCAGCACGATGGGCAGCGCCAGCCAGTGCCCGCATGGGCCTTGCCAGGAGCGCCGCCACCGCGAGGAGGAGGCGCCATGCCGCCCACGCGCGTGCCACTGCAAGCTCAGAACTTTGAAAATCGCTTGGCCTCAAAGCGCGAACCCCCTCGCGCTCAGAAGCCGCCCCGTGGGACTCGCGGTCGTCGGGATGGTTCATAGCCTTGAGCCAAAATGGCTACGGGGAGGAGTGGGAGGAGGAGGAGGAGGTGGAGGAGGAGGAGGAGGAGGAGGAGCAGGAGGAGCAGGAGGAGGAGGAGGAGGAGGAAGAGGAAGGGGAGCGGCGGCCCTCCCCAGCGCCCCTCGCCCTCTGCAGGGGCCTCCGGGAGGCCCCATCGCGTCGCTGCGGCTGGAGCCGCCCCGGGGAACGGAGTGCAGGGCCGACTTTAGTCAGGCCGCCCGCACAACTCGTGCACCGTGCAGAAGGGGGCCAGCATCTCGCAATCTCGTCACGTCTGTGGGACGCACAGAGCCATGCTGGCACTACATGTCCTCATTGGAGGCGCGCGTCCGACCCGAAGATATATATATATATATAGTATACCCATCTTGCACTATATCGTTTCCCGAGCGGTGCGGCCAGAAAGCGCCCGCCACGACGCGTATACTCTCGGTGCGCGCGTCGCCCCTGGGGGGACGAACCACATATACTATAAGTATGGTGGGGTGACGCCGAGTCTGGGACGCTTTCTTTAAGTTTTGGGAGGTTTTCGGGGCGATGGTTCCCATCAGCTGCGCCTCGTCACGGGCGTTCCGGAGATGCCGGCACCGTCCCGAACGGCAGCACTGCTGGGCAATGCTGACAGCACTACTGCTGCATTGGGTTGGGCCGACCTCCGCCTGCGCTGCAGGCGGTGGAGCAGAGCAGCGAACGGAAGAGCAGCCGTGCGGCTGGGCAGGCGGATCCTCACCACACCACCCGCCCCGAGCCGCGAACGAGCAAGGATCCGAATGCTTCGGCGTTGGCCCTGCAGCTCGTGCGCGTGCACTGCAGCTCGTGCGCGTGCCCTGTGGCTCGTGCGGGTGCCTCCTCCTCCTCCTCCTCCTCCTCCTCCTCCTCCTCCTCCTCCTCCTCCTCTTCCTCCTCCTCTTCCTCCTCCTCCTCCTCCGACG
>CAUYUJ010016335.1:265244-280244 GCA_963575745.1 Prorocentrum cordatum | reverse complement strand
CCCGACGTCGTCCCCGACCCTCAAAAAAGTCCTGGGATTGAAAAACAGTGCGCCACTGGTAATGTTTATGTCCCAGTCTCCGGTTTTCGGCACCGAACACGTCCCCAGGGGGGGGCGGCGTTCGACCTATCCAGGGGCGCCGATGGCCCGCGTCTTCGGCGAGGCTCCCGGAGGGGTAGGCGCATAGGAACAAGGAAAAGCAACAACACCACCACCACCACCAGCAGGGACCACCAGCGGGAGGAGCCAGGGGGGGGTCCCCATTGTGGTGTGATCCCCCCCTCTCGCTCGAGACATCCCCTATCCCCAGCTAACGGAGGCAGCGTGGACCTCTTCGCTGGAGGTACCCCCCCTGGTAGTGGTGGTGGTGGTGTCGCTTCTCCTTCCCCGGACGTGCAATGCCCATCCGTCTGCACGTCCCTCTGCCCATCCTTCGAGCCGCGGGAGAGCGTTGCACGGGAATGTTTCACGCGCAGCTGCGGAGATTATTCCAATGTGTATGTATATGTTTTGACGTACATGTGTATATATATGCATACATGCATACATACACCTTTATTTTTACCTAAACGTATACCTATACCTATACCTATACCTATACCTAGACATATGACTATACACATGTATACATCTACATGCACGCACATATATATGGACATATATATATACATATACAGATACAAATACATAGACATATAAATATACATAAACGTATACATATATGTATATATATTCACAACTACAAATACATATAAAATTGCATATATTTACATATACATACACATATACATGTACATATACATATACATATGTATATATATAACTATAAACAAAACGTATCAGTATGAAAGCACACGCAAATATGTATGCACATGCATATACGTATGCATATACATGTACCCATACACAAACACATACAAATACAAATACACATGCACATACACAAACCTCTACACATGCATAGATATGCATAGGAATGCATAGGCACACACATACACATACACAAATACATATATATATATATATATATATATATATATATATGTATACACACATAACACACATATATAGATGTATACATACATATCTATACATATACATATATATATATATGTATGTACATACACAGTTGCATGAGGATGTACAAATGCATACTCATGTACACATTCTTATACATATAACAACACGTCTACATATACACAGAAGTACACATATACATATACGTGTACATCTGTGTATACATTCACACATACATATACACTCATAGATACACACATACAGATACATATGCACATCCACACTTACAGATACAGATGTACACATATATATACACATATATATACAAGCATAAGCATAATCGTATAAATGTACATATGCATGTGTGCATGCATGTACATCTACATTAACACATACATCTACAAATATAAATACCTAAAGATCTATATATATCTTTAGCTACGCCCGATAACACGTATTATACATATGAATATACATAGGCATGTGCCTATACGTACACCTTCACATAGATGATGCATCTACATGAACACATACCTATACACATACACACAACTACGCATACACGTTCATCCACATATGCACAAATATACCCATACTCCTTTCCAATCACGTGCGCGTACACATACACATATACATGCAACTGTACATGAAAACGTACATGCACATATACGTGAGCATCTACATATACATATGCATACTCACCTACACGTACATATACGTCGGAGGTTGGGGGGTGAGATGGCAATGGAACGAAGACCCCCAACCGGGAAATCGTTTCGTTTCGCTCGTGTCGTGCGTGCGGGCGAGGCGAAGCTGGGTGGGCGCGCGAGAGGAACAAATCCACCGTGACTAGGGCGAAGTCAAGACAAATGATTATCCCCCTCCCGCCCGCCCGTCCGGCGGTGGTTCGCGACGTCCCGCGGTGTCCCATGGTGTCCCGTGGTGTTCAGTGGTGTCCACCGTTGCTAGGGCGAAGTCAAGACAAATGATTCTCCTCAGCCCGCCCGTCTAGCGGTGGCTCGCGGTGTCCCGAGGTGTCCCGAGGTGACCCGTGGTGTCCCGTGGTGCCCGTGGTGTCCCGTTGAGTGAGATCGATAGTGAGATCGATAGTGAGATCGACAGTGAGACCGATAGTGAGATCGATACTAAGATCGATATGGTGCTCAAAATGTGTCCCGTGGTGTCCCAAAAAGTGAAGTCGATAATGAGATCGATAATGAGATCCCGTGGTGTCCCGTGGTGTCCCGTGGTGTCCCATTGAGTGAGATCGATAGTGAGATCGATACTGAGACCGATACTGAGATCGATGTGGTGTCCCAAAAAGTGAGATCTATAATGAGATCGATTGTGAGATCGACAGGTGTCCCGTGGTGTCCCGTGGTGTCCCGTTGAGTCAGATCGGTAGTGAGATCGATAGTGAGACCGATAGTGAGATCGATGTGGTGTCCCGAGGTGTCCCGTGGTGTCCCGCGGTGTCCCGTGGTGCCCGATGGTGTCCCGTTGAGTCAGATCGATCGTGAGATCGATAGTGAGACCGATAGTGAGATCGAGAGGTGTCCCGTGGTGTCCCGTGGTGGCCCGAGGTGGCCCGTTGTGGCCCATGGTGTCCCGTGGTGTCCCGTTGAGTGAGATCGATAGTGAGATCGATAGTGAGATCGACATGTCTCCCGTGGTGTCCCGTGGTGTCCCGTGGTGTCCCGTGGTGTCCCGTTGAGTGAGATTGATAGTGAGATCGATTGAGTCAGATGTTGGTTCCCCCCCTCTCCCCCCACAACCTCCTTATCACCCGAAGGGTGGTCGTATAGGTATACAGATGCATCTACATACGCATGCACATATACATATACATATACCTTTACTTGCACATAGACATATGCAGCTGCATACGCATGCACATTTGCATATACTTAAACCTACACATACACATATGCATATACATATACATGCTCGTGCATATGCGTGTATACACATGTCTGTGTACATGCATGGACAACGTCTACACGTGCACACCGCAGAGCTTCGATGAGGGGGCAGAGGACAATGTCTGGGTAGCCTCTCGGACAACTCGACCCGCTTCCTGGAGCCCTGGGCCCTGCGTCCTCGAGGAGCCCAGCAGCGTCGGCCCTGCGCGAGCCACCCCCTTTTTGCCTCCGCCGAGCCTGGGGCTGGGTGCGGCGCCGGCTCTGCCCTCAGCGCCGAACACGTCGCCCCTGTCCTTGCCGCCCGCGGCGGCCAGGATCTGCGCCCGCCGCTGCGCGCGCATCTGCGCCGAGCGCAGGATCGACACGGCCGGCGTGGCGTCCATGCCCACGGCGACCAAGATGACGGCGGGGAACTCGAAGAGCCTCGACGAGACGAGTCGATTGCACAGTGACAGCGACACCCTGGGCGACAGGGGCCTCCCGTGCGCAGCTCGGGGGGGGGGGGGGCCGCGCGGGAGCCAGAGAGTCCAGGCGTACAGGCCGATGCCGGGGTGGCTCCTGTGGGCCTGTCCAGAGGTCACTCCGACGAAACGTCACTCCTACGCGCAACCGAATGGGGCCGGGAGCGGGGCAGAATCGCACCGGGACAGATCGGGGATCTCTGAGATCCGGCGGGCTCTGGAGGATGCATCGGGCGCCGCGGCAGCTCAAGAGCGCCCAAGAACGCTCCGAGAGCGGTCTGGAACGCTCTGGAAACGATGTATCCTGGTCCTGCCCTGAGATCCGCACTGGGCGTTGCCATTTTTTTCGGGGGGCGGGGGGCACCATCGGCCGAACCATTTTGAAACCACCGCCCCCTTTAGCCTTAGGTCGGGCCTGTCCCCCTACAGGGGGAATTTGAACGGACAATTGCCTTTAAAAGAAAACTACAAACAAAAACAAATAATCGAACAATCATAGAAAAATCGTCCCCGGACTACTGTTCTACTATTCTTGAATATTCCCCCTGTGGAGGGACATGCCCGACTTCACTTTAGCCTCGTGTCCGCTCTTTTTCTGTTCCGCGAAGCACCCAACCAACGTCCTCAACACAGTGTCTCCAGAGTCGGGCTGCTGGCTGCCGAAAGCACGCTTCAGCCTCGTGTCCGCTCTTGCTCGGCAATCCGAGCAGGGACGGCGGCAAGACGCTCGAAGGGGGGGGCGGCACGCGCAAACACCCGCCGCTGCCGCGAAGCGGCGGCGCACGAGCAGGGGCTTCGGCGCCCGAGGGTGGCGCAGCCTGCGCCGCACAAGAAACATGCACCCCTCCTCCTCCCTCCTCCTCCTCCTCCTTCCTTCTCCTCCTCCTCCTCCTCCTCCTCCTCCTCCTCCTCCTCCTCCTCCTCTTCCTCCTCCTCTTCCTTCTCCTCCTCCTCCTCCTCCTCCTCCTCCTCCTCCTCCTCCTCCTCCTTTTCCTTCCCTCTCTTCCCTCCCCCTCTCCGTTTCCCAACCCCACACGCCGCGCCAGGGGCGGTGGGCGGCGCGGCCACGAGGACGCGGGCGCGCCCGAGCCCGGCGCGGCCTATGCACAGCCCGCCCGCAAGGCGGGTGCGGCAGTGGCCCTCGGGGGGGAACGCAAGCGCCCTCTGGAGGAGTGGGGTGCCATCCCCACTTCAATCTCGACAGGGTGTTGGTACTTCCACTGTGCACTTCAAGTAGCATCTGGTTGCCAGCTTCCAGATTGTCTCCATGCTGAAAATCAGCGGCATTTCCTCGTCACCTTCCCGGGCACCCGCTAGCTTGTATCCACTAAACGGGGCATCAGCCAGCATGATACCCAAAAGCATGGGGAGACGCTTACAACCCACTTCAGGACGGTCCTGGATGGGGCCCCAATAAAAAAGGGTGACCGTCTCGTCTGTGGCCCCACAGCCAAGGTGCTCAGACATGCCAGCCAAGATCTTCGGCCACGACCTTACGCGGCCGCTCACGTCTCGGCGGCCGCTGATGTTGCAGCCACTCCTCCCCATTGGCAACGGGATGAAGTTCGAGAATTCTCTTGGCCTCGAGATCCGCCCGCCCAGTTGGCCCAGCCTATCCACATCCCGGCGGTTGGCAAAATATCAATATATCCAAGTTTCTGATTGGCAGGGGTGTGAACAGCTGGGACATGCTCGTCATTCCTCATATGCAATAAGACGCCTCTTCTGAATCCCCCATAACGCGGCGTGGTTGACAACTGCTCCCTCGGGATCACGTTGTGCAATTTCACCGCATTCACGCAGTCACTGTACACAGCAGGCCCAAATCACAGCACGAATATTGGTAACAAGGCCAACTGCAGCTGCTCCGTGGCTCGTCCGCGGCAGGCTCGGCAACGCCACTCCACGGGCAACATGCCTTTGGCCTTCTTTTTTATCCAGCACGCGGCACGAGACAACTCACGAATGGCGCGTCCGACGCACGACCCATCCCCCGCCCGCGAGAACCCCGAACCATCAAACTCCTTCCATAGCGCAGCGTTCCCGTTCATATCGCACAGCACAGGCTCGCGCACATCTGAAACTCGGGGCAGCTTGCAACTGCATGGTTGTACTTGAGCGCCTGGTGAATTTGAAAATCACCGCCCCTGGCACTCTCGAAGAAAGAGTCAGGCGCCTGCACTGGGTCTCTCGCGGCGTGGACGCCCGCGCGCTGGCGCCCGAACCTCCTGCGCCCCACCGCATCTGGCTCTTGGCGCAGAAGGCAATAACCTAAAGTGAGTCCTCCAGACTCTGAGGACCCGCGCCCCGTCCAAAACCTACCACGATACTGCGAGCGTCGAGCCCGATGCCCTTGACCCCCCCCCCCCCGGTACTTCGTCGGATCGGTTCGACGCACGCTCGAGCCACGGGCCCCCCGCCGAGCGTGGCCCCCAGGACCCTCCCATAGCGCCTCTGGACCCCCACCCTGAGCCAATGCGCTGCCATCGAAGGGGGGGCGCAGAGCAGGGGAATCTCCGCGCGATCACCACCGCGCCAGTCGAGCGGGGAAAAAAGGAGCCCACCAAGTACGCCCCAGGGAAAGGTGCGCCCCGCTGACGGGTCTTGTGCTCTCGGCCCACGCGAGTCCTCGCACCACCACACTACGCCACGCGCCTCGCAGTTCCTGGATCCAGAAGAAGACCGGCTGAGGCCGCGCCGCGGCGTGGAACGCCGCCCGCGACCAGGCGAACGCTGGGGCAATCGCACTTTTCCAATTGGGCATCCTAACAGGGCCGTCTTCGCCCCGAGGGGGGCCCACCATGCCTCGGAGCCTGGAACACGACCATCACGCTTCGCGCGCGCGCTTTTCAAAACCGCGCCCCAAAAACTAAGGGCCGGCTGAACTCCCGCCGCATAAATCACATGCGTCCTACACATGTATCGCAGCACGGCATTCTTACACTAGAACAACACACGGCATCTGCGGACCATGTCCTGGAGCCTACCCCATGCGCTTTTTGAAGTGACCTGCATTGCGCCTCCTGCCCCCCGGGGCCAAATCGCGGCCGAAGAAACCGAGCGGGCGCCAACTTCCCCCGCCAGCTGTTCAAGCCGCCTCCCGAAGCGACGAGGGACGTCGCACTCGGACCCGAGCATCACGAGCTTATCTCTTGGGCCAGAGTCACCTTATGTACTGTCGTGGGAGCTGACCGCGTCATCGCCAGAGTGCGGCGCCAGGTCCACGACGGGCGGGTTGCGCGCCACAGAGCCGTCGAATACCTCGACTTGCTTTTTTTTTTTTGGGGGGGGGGGGGGGCGGGCCCGCGCGCGGCCGAACCAGCTCAGAGGCGCTGGGCCTCGGCCCACCCAGGGGCCAGCAATCAAAACCAGACCGGAGGAGAGATGCGAGGCCGCAGCGCCGCCTCCTCGAGAGCGAGGGGGCCACCCCGCGGCCAAACAGCTCACCCCTCAACACGAATCATCCCGAACCCTCGGCCGCCGTGGCCCGATCGAAACAGCTTCGGTCTGGGGCGTCGGCGGGGGCGGAATGGCGGCGGCCCCCCAGCTTTTCAGCACCCCCCGAAAACGCTGCTCGCCTCCCTCGTCAAGACCTGCCTCCGATCGGGCGAAAAAATGCCCGGCGCGGGTCCTATCGCAGTCGCTTGCCGCATGGCCCTTCGACTGCGCGAGTCGGCGCACCTCGAGCCGACCCCGCCAGCGCTTCCGTTCGCCACCGATCCCAGCGATTTCTGGCGTTCCTGCCCAGTCCGCCACGCGCCTGCCAGAAGCCGCCCCCCCCCCTTCTTCGAGCGCCTCCCAGCAGCGACCGATCCGAGCAGCAGGAGCCACCGGGCCCCGCGGCCACTCAGCCACAGTCCATCTGGCCTTGCGGAAAGTAAGATCAGGTCTCAGAGAGAGACCTTCGGCTCCAAAGGCTGGGAAATGACATGCGCTAAGTTGGTGACCGCCTGATCTTCGGCATGGCCATTCACCTCTTACACCTGCGCAAGCAGGCGCCGGCTGGCATTGCGGAGGTCATTCATATCCTGCTACAACCAAGCCCACCCCTCCAAAATCCGACCAACCTTTCCCAGTTCACAGCGGGGCGGTGTGGGGACGGGAATCCATTTCACTTTAAGTTGATTATTGTCAGGTCCTTCTTCTTACTTGAGGCCTAAAGCCTACTTTGAAGCCCTAGCTCCACGGAGTCCGAACAGAAAGCTTCCACACCCCACAAGGACTCCCCAAGCCACCTCGACGTCTTCCTGGTCAGCAACACGGCTGACTTCTTCGGCCACAGCAAGGACAACGGCTCAACACATTGGTTTCGGACTCGGCCCCACGGGCAACTCTGCGGGGAGTCATTGGTAGGCCTCATAGACTAGCTGATGGAGCTTCATTGCCCTGAGCTTTCAAGGTAGCTGAGCAGGTCGGTGGAGACGGTGGCGTCTACCAGCTTTCTGAACGTCGCAGATGGCAAAAAATCGATGGTGGTGTTAGCCTTTGGCGCCACGCACCTCTCGACGCTCGGCTGAAGAACACTCATGGACGTTTTCCTCGGCGTGCCTGAGGACTCTAGCACGGCGGGTGAGAAGTTCCAGTCTGCCGCAAAGACGGACACGTGACGTGGGCCTCCAGGGCCTCCCCCGCAAGATTGAAGTCATTCGGTTTCCTGTGCCAAACCGCTTCCCCGTGCACTTGCACGCACACCCCGCCAGCACCGATGGCCAGCCTGGAAGGTCAATCATCACACACATCAAGCGGTGAGGCAAGCGAATACCACGCAGGAGTTGATCAGGCCATCTCATCCCGATCCTCACTCTGGCACGAAGGGCGAATCCAGTAGCAAGCTCCCCACAGGCACGTGTCTTGAAAGGTGCACACAACACATTCCACCCCAGACTTCCAGGACTTCTGGCCGCCCTGGCTCCGGCTCCCAAGTTTTCCCCACCCAACCCCACCTCCTGATCAAATACCGCTAGTCAATGCGCCGACCTTGCAGACGTGCTGCAGCGGATGTTTGCGTGGAGCTCCGCCAACGCAAACCCCGAGACGGCGAGCGAAAAACGAAGTGAACTTCGCGCGGATCTTTGTTTCGTCGTCCTCCCTGGCCACCAAAAAGGATCCGCACGAGACTCACTCCGAAATCCAGGCCGACCTCCTCCAGGACGCCCCGGGCCCAAGGATTGCAAAAAAAACCCAGATTGCAATCCTTCGGTTTTTTTGAAGGATTGCAAAAAAAAAAAAAAAAAAAAAAAAACCTTCGGGGATTGCAAAAAAAAACCCTTCGGGTTTTTATTACAATCTAAGGTTTTTGTTGCAATCCTTCGGTTTTTTGCAATCCTTTTGCTCTCCGAACGAAGCCCGCTCTGCGACGCTGGCGCCGTGACGCCGGGCCTGCAGCGCTCCCGAACATCTTTCCCCGGCTGCTGCCGCTGGGCCTCTCTCCAAGGGCGCGGGCGGTGCCCTCGCCCGCGCCGCTCGGGGCGCGGAGCGGGGCGGGCCGCGTGGCCTCGGCCAGGGGGAGCGCGGCCTCGCCCCGCGGCTCTGGCCGCCCCTCTCGTCGACGCCGCGGCCGTGGCCGCCGCAGCCCCCCGTGCCGCAGCACGCCAGAGAGGAACCGCGCGACCTTAAACATCGCTGACGCACTGCTGAGCGTCGTGGCCCATTTGGGGTGTTCCTCCTCCCTCTCCTCCTCCTCCTCCTCCTCCTCCTCCTCCTCCTCCTGCTCCCTCCTCCTCCTTCTCCTCCTCCTCCTCTTCCTCTTCCTCCTCCCTCCTCCTCCTCCTCCTCCCTCCTCCTCCTCCTCCTCCTCCTCCTCCTCCTCCTCGTCCTTCTCCTCGTCCTCCTCCTCCTCTTCCTCCTCCTTTTCCTTCCTTACAACGCATGATCCTGAAACTTACAACTGAATGACAAGTTCACAGATGGAGGACGGGCCGTTGCCAGAATGCGGTTCTCGCATTAACGCCGTGCGCATTCGTCCTTAAAAACGAAAGAGGTTCACGGAATGGGGGCGGGCCGTTTTTGTTAATGTGGCCTTCGCCTCGCGCACTTCGTCGCAAAAACATGCGACAGCGTCACGGATCAAGAGCGGGTCAGTTTCAAAATGTGGCTCTCGCATTAGCGCCGCACACACTCGTCTTAAACAATTGCAACAAAAACTGCACGGATTGAGGGAGGGTCGTTTTAGCGCAGCGCCCATTCGTTGTAAATAGATGCAGGACAATCACGGATTGATGACGGATACAGTTCAAAATGTGATTATCGCCTTAGCGGCGCGCACATTCGACTTAAGAAATTGCAGAAGGTTCACGGGTTCCCATGGGTAACGTACCAGCAGTCGCGTGTTGGAACGATTCACAATTGTCCTGGCGCAACAACTGCGTGGATTCGCGATGTTGAAGTCCCAGGAAGGTGTTCTGGCACGATTCGGGGCCGTCAAGACGCAACAATCAAGTTGACTCGTGTCGTTGAAGTTCCGAGACAGGTGTTATTGCAATAGCAAGCTTACGGATATCACAACGTTTGCCTCCCAACGATGCACTTTACTGAACGGACCTGAACACGTGCATAGGGGCCTACGAGTAGAGAGAGCCTTGCGGGAGAGATGTTTCCAACATCGTTGATGAGTTTTGGATCTACACTGGTCCTCCTCCTCCTCCTCCTCCTCCTCCTCCTCCTCCTCCTCCTCCTCCTCCTCCTCCTCCTCCTGCTACTCTTCTTCCTTTTCCTCCTTCTCCTCCTCCCTCTGCGGCGCGCGCGCGGGGCACCAGCCCTTGCGAGCGATCCGTGGACTCACCCTCGGCCTCCTCGGCAGGCGGGAGAGGAGCAGGAGCAGAGAGTCGAGGCAGCCGCGCGTTCTGGGCGCGAGGGGCCCCATCGAGGGGGCACCAGGGCCGGGGCGCCGCAGAAACCCTGGGTGCCGTGCCTCGAACCGTCTCGGCCTTTGCTTCGGCACGGGCCGCGTCGCCGACCTCCCCGGAATCGCCCTCCAACATCGACGGCGGAGCTCCCGGCACCCGGAGCCGCCTGGCCTCAAAGCTGCGACGTTGTCGGACGCTCGGAGTTGGCGCCCACCACCGCCTCAGCGAACGCTCGCGTGTCACCCTTGCGTTTCTCCCAGAACTTCTTGGCTGCGGCGACATCTGCGAATGCGTTGTCCATCTCTGAGCCAACCGGGGTTGAGATGCGAAGACCACTGCCGGCAGCCCATGCCGACATCTTTTCCTTGAACAACTCCGCGAAATATTTCAAGGTCTGCGACTGGAACGTTTTTTTTCTGATCGCTTCTTTGCCATCAAGCATCTCTGGCCGACATATGCGATCATGTCCTGGACCGGGAACATGTCATGGACCAGAAGCGAGCTGAGATGCTGCTTACGAAGTTCCTCCACCTCAGCCTCCGCTGCCTTTTCCTAGCCACGATGTCCGCCATTCTGGCACTGACCTCGTCCAGCAACTTGCTGTGATCCACGAGCTTTTCCAATAGCTTGCCCAATTTCTGCGTTGCACGTGCCGAACGATGACCAACATTGGTATGCTGCGTGATGCACGGGCTCTCGATCTGGGCTCGCACCCCCTTGAGCATGCCCTCCAGCAACGACTTGC
Organism: Prorocentrum cordatum; assembly: GCA_963575745.1. NCBI lineage: Eukaryota > Dinophyceae > Prorocentrales > Prorocentraceae > Prorocentrum > Prorocentrum cordatum. Next base: position 269,254 of record CAUYUJ010016335.1, on the reverse strand, counting down.
TTAACCTCCGCCGCCTCGTCACCCTTGCACGCTTTGATCTCCCCCTCCAGATCTTAGGCTGGAGAGGGTCTTCTTCTCCGCTGGTCTGTCCACCGGCACCACCAAACCCTTGCGACTGCCCCTGACCACCATTCCCAATTTGGGCCTTTGGCTTCGGGGCTCCACTACTGATGAACTTCTCCAGCTGTTGTCTGAGCTCGGGCAACCAGGATTCCAGCTTCGCCTCGCGTTGGGAGCCCGCAGCAGGTCGCTGAGCACGACAGACTGCCACCAGCAGCCCGATGAGCCCCGCCGCCGCCTGTGAATGCATTGGCCCTGTCTGCACGAACTATGCTGGAGCCTTGGCGCCGCAGCGGCACCATAGCCTGCACGCCCACTTGGAAGCAAGCCCGCACGCCTGGCACCCCCAGAACGCGGTCTTCGGCCCTCGGACCACATCCGCACCATCCGTCGACTCTGGCCCGCACTCTGCCGCAACTCTGAAGCGCCTGAAAGGCGGGAAGCTGAAGCAGAAAATTGGGCCGACTGAGGCCTGGAAGACTGGGCACTCGAGCCTGCCCCCTGGCTGCCTCCGAGCACCAGCCATCAAGACCCGCCCACCGCATCTGAGTCAAAATGGCCATGGACCGGGCGCTCCCGCTCGGCTTCGAGCCTGGCAAACACGCCGCAAAAAGTTGGGGCCCCTAGCCACGGTGGTGGTGGTTCACACGATGCTGCGCTCTGCTCGTAACGGCGGCTTTCTCGGAGGGCAGCCCCGCCCGAGAGCCTCGACGAGACGGGGCCGAACGGGCCGGCCATCTTCACGGCCACCGTGTCCCCGGCGTCCTCGGAGGCGGTCGGAGCAGATGGGGTCAGAGGGTCGCGCCGCATCGCCGATGCATCACCGATGCATCGGCCATGCAGCGGCGATGCACCGGCGATGCATCGGCGATGCATCGGCGATGCATCTGCGACGACGGCCTGGAGGAATCGGGCTCCACATCGAGCCGCATCACCGACGCATCGGCGATGCGGCGCGATCCTCCCCCATCCACTCGAATTCGGGAGGCCTTGAGGGAACCAAAAGCTACCGATACCGCTGCTCCCCAGACCTCTCCCGGAGTGCGCTCTGACCAGCATCTCGAGGCGAAGCCAGCGGTGGCGACGAGGGCCTCCCAGGAGGCCCAAAAAGAAGGGAAAGCTGGCGCAGGGTGGCGGTAGAGGAACCTCTTCCTCCTCTTGAGTCGGCTACACGCAAGAGTGACCCTGGGTAAGAGTGACCTTTGGTGCGCGGCTTTTTGGGGGCCGCGGGGGGACCAGACCAGGGCGCGCAAGCCGCTGCTCCTGCTTCGTTTTCAGCCACCTAGGGACCCGTCTGTGCCCGCACCAAAGGTCACTCCGGCGAAAGGTCACTCTTATGTCTAGTCGATTGAGGCCTGGAGGGTCCTCCGGCCGCACCATCTGCAGGACGATGGGCTCGTCCACGTGGCGGGCGGTGGCCCTCTCGGGGGCATCCTTGGACGTCTGGCTCCGCGGCACGCTGACCTCGGCGGAGAGGAGGGCCGGCCGAGAGGCGGCCGCGGTGGCGCCCTCGCCGGGGCCAGACAGCCGCGCAGGACCGGTCCCCCAGGCCACTCCTGGGCCCCACCCTGACTCAGGGGCCAGGGCATGGTCGACAGGCGCACGAGCGTGTTCTTGTTCGGCGTTCCGGCATTGGGCGGAAGGGGGGGGAGGGGGGGTGTCTGGCTCCGGACCTCTGCTGAGTGCGGCTGTTTGCAGCAGTGCGTTCTGTGGGGGCAGACACCACCTGCTCGAAGCAGGCGCCAAAAACAGCCAAGTTCCACTCCATGGGGGGGGAGGGGCGGTACGAGGGCCCGCGCCGATCGGCAAAACAAGAAAGAAAAGAACGATCACATAGGCGAAGGGGGGTCATCGACCTCGAATGGCCGATACATCGCCGCTCCGAAGCGGTCCCCAGGCCTCTGCTGGGGCAACGATGCACGTCGGGGCAACGATGCACGCCGGTCGGAGGAAGCAGGCAAGGACATGAAGCATGAGGGCGGACAAAGTAGATTGGGTTCAGGCCCTCCCAGAGAATAACAGAACATATCAAAAGCATATCGATTATTGAAGTAGGAAGGCGCTTCAAGTAGATTGGGATCTGGATGTCCAAAAACACCTACTTTCAATGACCGACGGGTAGGGGTAATAGGCGCAGGGGGAGAGCATCGACCTCCAATGGCCGATACAGCGCCCGTGCATCATCGATACACATCGTCGACTCAGACTGCCCGATGTATCGCCTACACATCGTCGACGCATCGCCCCGAGATCTACGATGCCTCGTCGTCGACGCATCGCCGATGTATCAGCCGTTCGAGGCCGATGCGCCCCCTCTCCCGCTCCCCAGACCCTCGCTGTCGTAATCATTTCACAGCGTCGACCCCCCGGGACCGTTTTCCATCCTGATTCGCTTCTGACGCTCCCGGGGCCTACCGCGAAGGCACCCGGGGGCCGCCAACGGCCAAAAACATCCCGTCCTGACTTTTAAACGAGGCGATCCTGTCTGGGTCCCTCTCCCCCCCCCCCCCTACTGCCGCCCCCGACGGACCCAGCCTCCGAGGCGGGCCCGGCCGAGGCGGCACCAGGCCTCCGGGAGGCCCCGAGAGCGAGAGGAGGCGAGCTCCGCCGGAGGAGGGCCGCCGCCGCCGCCGCCCGGGCCGCGGAGACCACGGCCGGGGTCGCCAGGGGGATCGGGGGCTCCGCAGCGGAGGTCGGCGGCGAGCGAGGGGGAGGGGGAGGAGGAGGAGGAGGAGGAGGAGGAGGAGGAGGAGGAGGAGGAGGAGGAGGAGGAGGACAGAGCAAATTGAAGGAGGAGGAGGACAGAGCAGATCGAACACGTCACACGCCCAAGGTCGGCCTTCGGTCCGAAAGGCTCGGGAGAGCGGGCATGGGGCGGCGGGGGGGACGAGAAGGACAAGGCCTGCTCCGAGGGCGGCGGGGCTTCTCAGAGGCCTTCGCGCCTTCTGAGGAGCTTGCTGCGTCCTCGGGGGAGGCTCCGAGGCCCGCCCCTTCTCGCTTCCCCCCACCCCGCTCACCGCCGAGGATGCATATATGGTCCAGGGTCTGGCCCCCCCCCCCCACCTCATGCTGATGCCATCGCCCCCCCCCCCCGCGCGCTGGTCCCCCCCCTTAAGTGTGTGGTGAGGTGCTGTGGGTGTGGCGTGTGTGGCATGGCAATGTGGTGCTCCAGGAGAGCTCCAGAGGTCGTCGTCGTCGCCGTCGCCGTCGCCGTCGTCGTCGGAGCTCCAGAGGTCGGCGCCACCACCACCGCCGCCGCCGCCGCCGCCACCGTCGTCGTCGTCGTCGTCGTCGTCGCCGCCGCCGCCACCGCCGTCGTCGTCGTCGTCGTCGTCGTCGTCGTCGTCGTCGTCGTCGCCGCCGCAACCGACGTCGTCGTCGTCGTCGTCGTCGCCACCGCTGGGGCCGCCGGCCGCAACCGACGTCCGTCGTCGTCGTCCGTCGTCGTCGTCGTGCGCCACCCCGCCCCCGCCGTCGTCGTCGTCGTCGTCGTCCGTCGTCGTCGCCGCGCCGCCGCTGTCGTCGTCGTCGTCTGTCGTCGTCGTCGCCAGCCGCCGCCGTCGTAGTCGTCGTCGTCCGCCGTCGTAAAATCCGTCGTCGTCGTCGTCGTCGTCGTCGCGCGTCGTCGTCGTCGTCGCCGTCGTCGTCGTCGTCGCCGTCGTCCCGTCGGCGTCCGTCGTCGCCGTCGCCAACGCCGTCCGTCGTCCCCGTCGTCGCGGCCAACGTCCTCGTCCGTCGTCATCGTCTTCGTCGTCGTCGTCCGTCGCCGTAGGGCGTCGTCGTCGTCGTCGGTCGTCGGGCGTCGGGCGTCTGTCGTCGGCTCGTCGTCGTCGTCGTCGGCCGTCGTCATCGTCGTCATCGTCGTCAGTCGTCCGTCGTCCGTCGTCGTCGTCGTTGTTGTTGTCGTCGTCGTCAGTCGTCGGTTGTCGGTCGTCAGTCGTCGGTCGTCG
>CAUYUJ010016335.1:239362-265144 GCA_963575745.1 Prorocentrum cordatum | reverse complement strand
CGAAGTCGTCGCCGTCGTCGTCTTCGCCACCGCCGCCGTCGTCGTCATCGTCGTCGCCGTCGTAGTCGTCGTCGTCGTCGTCGTCGTCGTCGTCGTCGTCGTCGTCGTCGTCGTCGCCGTCGTCGTCGCCGCCGCCGCCGTCGTCGTCGTCGTCGTCGTTGTCGTCGTTGTCGTCGTTGTCGTCGTTGTCGTCACCGTCGCCGCCGCCGTCGTCGTCGTCGTCGTCGTCGCCGCCGTTGTCGTCGTCATCGTCATCATCGTCGTCGCCGTTCCCCCCCCAAGATCCCGGGATCCTATACCTGGCCCGACCTAACTTTATAAGTGGGATACGGATGCCCTACAGTCGGACTCGATTGGACAGGACACGCGAGAGGACACAAGACCCTTCCGAGGGCCACATTGCCACAGGAATGTAGGAAGCATGGATCGCGAGACACAGGACACAAGGGTACCCTTGATTTGGCAGGGTCGACCTCCTAATCTGGGCCGACTGTAAGTGGTCCTGGAGGGTACAGATCTGGTCCAAGTAGCCGGAGCCCACTCAGCGAAGTTCTCTCATGGTCCTAAAAAGATCAGGGCACATGGAACCCTCTGGCAAGCTAGGTTCGGCCAGATGTAACCTTCATCGGCGTCAGCTTCTAAGCCCCCTGTACCCCCTGAGCAACCCCAGCGGTGATCTCAGTGGCCCCCCCTGCGATGACCGTGCCGCTCGGCAGCACCAGGGGCTCGTACTCCACGGCGAAGCCCGGCGCGGGCTCCGACGCGCTCGCACGGGCGCTCGCCGCCCTCGGGGCGTCCACCAGGACGCGCTGGCGCAGCGCGGCGCACCAGTCGTACTCCGGCGGCGCCCGCAGGTGCACCGACAGGAGCCGCTCCTCGCCCAGCGACGCCCACCGACCACCTCACCGAGCCCGGCCAGTCCGATCCCAGGCCCAGGCCGAGTGCACAGCACGAGCGGCGAGCACGCCCACGCCCGCGGCCTCGCGGCCTGGACTCCGCGGGGGGGCGCGAGACGCAGCGGGCACACGCCGTCGCATCTGGACACGTGTGCCGCGCAGGGCCTCGGCGAAACAGGCGCCCCGCACCCGCAGGGTCGCGGCCCATGGGCCTGGCCCGCGAGGCCGTGGATATGGAGGCGCTTCCCGCCCGCGAGCGCATCGCCTCCCTGGACAAGCCAGCCGGGCGTGCACGCCGATCCCGGGCCGAGGGTGGGGGCGGCCAGGACCGGCGAGGTGCTCAGCTGACGTCGCCCCGACCTCGGGCGCGGAGGTCAGCGTGAACGGGTGCCACTCCCCGCGCCAATACAGGAGGATGTACTGGCCAGCCTGATCCGACGGCCAGCTCTGCGGGGCCTCCAGGCTGGTGTAGGAGATGCGGTGCTGCTGTGGCGGGACGTGGCTGGCTGCTGGCGCTGTAGGAGGTGTGGGCCGACGTAGGCGATGTGGAGATGTGCTGCCGTGGCGCTGCTGGCTTCAGTGTTGCTGTGGTGCAGGAGATCAAGCGTGGCAGTCTGCCCCGGCCTGCGAGTCTCCCGCCCCCCAGCCCCCCAAACCCTCGTCTAACCACGCCCTGGCCCTGATGCCTCGTTCGGGCTCTTTTGGGCCCTCTGGGAGGCCCTTATTGAGGAGCCCAAGAGGCGAGCTTATACACCGCCTCTCTCAAAGTCTCGTTTTGAAGAGGACGCCTCACGCGAAACACCAGTTCCCCGAAGAGGATTTCTCGTGCGAAACGCCCCTTCACCACACTCAAAGTTCTATATTCTGCAACTGGGAGCGCGTCTCCCCCTCAGTCTCCCATTATGTACATTCGACCCGAGCAAGAATCGCTCCACGCGTCCCGTCATACACTAAAAGGGCGCATGGTCGGGTATGGCGAGCGCTTCTCCCCCTCACACTCCCCCATCTTATCATTCCCGTCCAAACGAAAATCGCCTCGCGCTTCCTGCCATACATTAAAAAGTTCTCTCGTCGGGTACTGGGAGAGCTTCTCGCCCTCATCCCGTCATATCAAAGTCGCTTCGCGCTGGCCGTCATACATTGGATCCGCGCTCCCAGGGCCACGATCCCTTGCAAGTCAACCTGGATCTGTGCTCCCAGGGCCACGATCCCTGCGAATTACGCTGGATCCGCACTCTAAGGGCCACGATCCATTGCAAATAATGCTGGATTGCGCTCCCAAGGCCACGATCCATTGTAAACGGCCTTAGTCCCGCGCTTACAGGGCCACGATCCTTCGCAAATTACGCTGGATCTGCGGGATTACAACCCCTTACAAATCTCACTGGCTGGATCCGCGCTCCCAGCGCCACGATTCCTCTTAAACTGCGATGGTTCCGCGATCCAAGGGCGAGAATCCCTAGCAACACTGCCCGAAATTGCCAGAAGATGTTTCTGCGTGGCTTAATTAAGATCCCACAACAGGGCCGGGCCAAATATTGCTTCAAGCGCGCCCTGATGCTGGGGGCTACGAAGGCTCCAGTAGGCCCCAGAGCAGCACCAAGCCGTTCCCAGAAACTGACCTGAGAGGGCCCAAGGATAGAGCGAATGGGGCCACAAGGGATCAAACAGGGTTCAGCAAGAGAGGGAGGCCCCTTGGACGCCCAGGAGGCAGAGGAAGAGAAAGAGCCGGAGGAGGAGGCAGACGAGGAGGAGGATGGCGACGAGTGATCGATCCCTCGAGGCCTGGAGCAGCGGGGCGGGCGGCAGCGGCCGAAGAGGCCTTCCGTATAGGAGAACCCCTCCGGGACCTCCAGGGCCAGGTGCAGTATGTCCCGGCCGACCAGCCGCGCGCTGAACAGCACCACGGGGTAGAGCTGCCGCTGCAGGAGGAGCAGCTTGTCGAGGACGTAGCAGGCCAGGGGAAAGAAGAGCCACACGTAGAGCCGGGACGTACCGTGCAGTATCATGATCAGGTAGAACAGCGGCCACAGCATGTGCGTCCGCTCGTAACACTTGAAGCCGCCGCAGAGCCTGAAGCACGGATAGATCTTCTGCGCGTAGTCGAACCTGGGCAGAGCTGACACGAACAACAAGACCAGCAGCACCAAACCAAGGAGGCCGGTGAAATTCTTGAATGTCAGGAGCTGATTGACCACGGGCGTGCCGGACCACATCTGCTCTTCGGTCAGCCCCCACGCGCGGAACGTGTCCTCCTGGAGGCGCACTCCGTTTGCCACCGCGCCGATGATTGCGAGGTTGGCCCCCAAGTACACGCACATCCAGATGCCGACGAGTGTGCCCAGCTTGATCTGCAGGTTGAAGGGGTCGTCAATCGGGATCCAGTCTCGCAACATGGTGCCGCTGCCGCGGAGCGCAGTATGCAGGCTCCTCAGCGTGGGCAGGATGCCCACGGCCATGTTGAGGCTCAGAGCCTCGAAAGCACCAACGGAGACGGCCCACGCGCGAGTCTTGCTTACCTAGGAGAAGGAAAACGCTATAAACATAAACTTTTGGCGCTCCGCGCGAATTTCTTGGATCCGCGCCAAACCCCCCTCCCTGGCGCGCGGAGCGTGCCACGGGTGGCGCCGGAGGCGCCGCTTGGGGGGGGGCCCAGCGCGGATCCAAAAATCCGCGCAGAGCGCCAAAAGTTTATGATTGTGGCGTTTTTCCTCTGTGATTACCCCTCCGTTGTACAGCTGGCTGGTCAGCGTGAAGTAGCCCCAGAAGAAGACCGCAAGGTTCAACGCGAGGTAGATCGCCACGGCGAGCCTCTGTCCCTCAGCGCAGCCGACACAGACGAGGGCGGAGTCTGCCCAGCTCTGGCCCCAGGCCTTGGTGAGGCCGCCCGACTCCGTCGGGGTGTTCTGGGACGCCCTCCTTTAAACAAGAAAATCGGCATACAGTAGGGGCTCGGCAACAGGAAACCTTCCACAAGAAACCCAACCCTGAGACCCCAGGACGTTCATTGCTTTTTGGTGTGGGAACGTCACGCTTTCCACAGCAAAACCATCGAAACCCAAGAAACCCAGGGCACCATGGAGGCAAGCAGGCTGTTTCTTGGCATGGGCCTCCACTGCAAACATAAACTCTCGGAGGCAGACGCGGCTGTCCTGCCTTGGATCGGCGCTGGGCACCCTCCCTGGCGCGCAGAGCGCGCCAGAGGTTGCGCCGCAGGCGCCGTCAGGGTAGTCCAGCGCCGGTCCGAAAAATCGGTGCAGACCTCCAAAATATGGTTATGCTTACGCCGATGCTTCTTCTGATAATTAATACCCGTACTGCCATTATGAATATCCTTTGTGGCATTTGTATTAGTATTACTATTAATCGTATTAGTATTAGTCGTATTATTAAGTTCTCATTACTCTTATTTTTCTAATAGTACGGTTAGTTTGAATACTAATATTATTACTATCGGTATTACTAGCATTAATAATATTATTGTTATTTTTGCTATTATTACTATTCGATTCCTTCCAGCCGCAGGCGACGCGGGCGCAGCAGACGACGCCGCCACCGCCGAGACGCTCACCTGGCCCGAGGCCACCAGCGCCTCTGGCGGCGTCGCCTTGCGCACGCTCTCGAGCCGCTCCAGCGTCTGCGGCTTGACGACCCACCTCTGATGGGCCGATGTTCTACCACCACTACCATAGGTAGGAGGAGGAGGAAGAAGAGGAGGAGGAGGAAGAGGAGGAGGAGGACCTCCTCATCCTCCCTTCTCCCCCGTCCTCCCTGTGGCAGCGGTGGTGGAAAACTGACCCATCAACCTCAGCACCCGCGGCCTGTACTTCGGGGAAAACAGCCAAGACCGCGGATTCTTGTACGCGTAGAGGGCGGCGCCCAAATAGGCCGCCACGGCCGCCCCGAGGACCGAGCCAGCGGCCACGAGCAGGATCTGCCACCACTTCCAGCTCTTCGGCACGACGCGGATGGTGGCCTTCTGAGACCGGTTGGAGAAGTCATTATTCCTCGTGCTCATAACCTTGTGCTCTCCAATCTGCTTCATCTCAATCACACCCCCGTCAAAGTATGCCGAGGCGCCGTTGAGCTGCTGGCAGTCGGTCTCGCTCTGATCCTCGTTGGGGTCGGCATTCTGGTTGCACGTGACGATATCGTTCTGGTTCAGGTAGGCCATTCTGCGCAGGTTGGCCAGGCCATCCTTGGAGGTAACTGAAACTATAAGGATGGTGAGACCCTACCTCACCCTCCTCCATCTTCGTCTCTTTGCCTTACTCCTCCTCTTCATCCTCATCCTCCTCTTCCTCCTCCTCCTCCTCGTCATCATCACCATCATCAGCATCATCAGCATCATCATCATCATCATCATCATCATCATCATCATCATCATCATCATCATCATCATCATCATTTTCATCATCAACATCATTGTCTGCATCATCAGCATCAGCAGCATCATAATCAATATCAGCATCATCATCAACAGCATTCTCGTCACCACCACCACCACCACCATATCGTCATCATCAATATCATCATCATCATCATCAGATTCATCATCATCAGCACCAATATCAGCGTCAGCATCATCAGCATCATCATCAGCATCATCATCATCATCATCATCATCATCATCATCATCATCTGTGTCAGCGTCGTCATCACCACCACCACAACTATCATCATCATCACCACCACCACCATCGTCATCATCGTCATCAGCACCACCAGCAGCATCAGCAGCAGCATCAGCATCATCAACATCACCACCATCACCATCATCATCAGCAGCAGCGGCAGCAGCAGCAGCAACGTCACCATCATCACCATCATCATCAGCATCATCATTATCAGATCGTCATCATCATCAGCATCGTCATCGTCATCATGATCATCAGCGGCAGCATCATCATCGTCATCACCAGCATCATCATCATCACAAGAATAACAACCATCATCGTCCATCATCATCCATCATCCATCATCATCATCAGCACCATCAAAATCATCATCAGCATCAGCATCAGCATCATCAGAATCAGCATCATCAGCAGCAACATCATCATCAGCATCATCAGCATCATCAGCATCATCAGCAGCACCAGCATCACCATCACCATCACCATCACCATCATCATCATCATCATCATCATCATCATCATCATCATCATCATCATCATCATCATCATCATCATCCTCATCCTCCTTGCCGCCTCTCCCTCCCACTGCCCCTGGCGCTGGCGGTTGTCAACGCAGCTGCGGGCTGTTGCTGCCCCGATCTCCGCGTCGTCGGGGTCGTCTGCCGCGTTGTAGAACAGCGTGTGGCCCTCCTGCGGGGTGCTTCCCGCAACTAAGGGGTGAGGGCAGGCAGACTGGTGCATAGCAGGCGAGTCCAGAGCGCCAAAGGTATCTGTATGTTCGAGGTTGGCGCTTTTGATTGCCTTCGGCCTTGGGGGACCTGTTATTGGGCCCCGCGAACACCACAAAACATCAGCAGCATGGGGGGAGGAGGAGGAGGAGGAGGAGGAGGAGGAGGAGGAGGAGGAGGAGGAGGAGGAGGAGGAGGAGGAGGAGGAGGAGGAGAAGAAGGGAAAGGAGGAGGAGGGCGAGGAGAAGGGGGAGGGGGAGGGGGAGAAGCAGCAGCAGCACAACGAGGGGCCACATTGGGAATCGCCGGGAGAGCCGGCGGGTCCGGAGGATCCAGCGGGCGTCGCGGCCAGTTCCAGAACGCTGCCAGGAAACACCGAGAGCGTGCTGGAACGGTTGGACCGCTTGGGTGCAGAAGTCTCACGAAATGCCCCCCCGCAGGGTCAGTCCGTCAAGTGGGCTGCCGTTCCCCCCCCTCCCCTCCCTGCACATCACTTTTCGCTGCTGGAACGGTCTGCAGCGCGCGATCCTCATCCTGGGCCTCTTTTAAAAAACTTGGCGCTTGGCCCTCCGCCGCCCTGCCCCCCCGTTCGGCCCCCCTCCCGCCCCCCCCCCCCCCTTCCAAAGGGAGAAAAAGAAGGAGGGGGGGAGGAAATAGGGTGATGGGGGGGGAAGCCTCGAGGGGGAGGGGGGGGAAAAAGGAGGGGGAGAGGGGAAAAACAACAACGAAAAAACGCCTCGAGAGGACGGGGGGGAAAAGACTCGACGCAACGTAAAATTAGGCTGGCGAAGGACCCAACCATACGCAGTTGTGAACACTGTGGTTGCACGCGCCTCTTTCGGAGGAGCTCCCCATAGGGCCACGAAACGTGCGAGGGGTGTGTCAAAATTTGTGTGGTGGGCGCATGCAGAAGCAGCCACTGGGGCCTTTGGTGGAATTCCCTGTGGGGCCACGAAACGCGTGAGAGGTGTGCCGAAATAGCTGCGGTGGGCGCATGCGAGCACAGCCATTGGGACCGTCGGTGAAGCTAGCTATGGTGCCGCGAAACGTATGATATACGTGTGCCGAAACGGGCGCGGTGGGCGCATGCGAACGTAGCCACTGGCGCCTTCGGTGGAGCTCCTTGTGGAGCCACGAAACGTGTGAGGAGTGTGCCGGCATGGACATGCGTGACGCATGCGGGCGGTGGCGTTGGGGCCTTCGGTGGAGCTCCCTGTGGGGCCACGAAACGTGTGAGGGGTGTGCCGAATTGGGCGTGTGTGACACGTGCGGGCGGTGGCACCGGGGCCTTCGGTGGAGCTCCCTGTGCCACCACGAAACGTGTGAGGGGTGTGCCAAATTTGGTGTGCGTGACGCATGCGGGCGGTTGCATTGGGGCCTTCGGTGGAGCTCCTCGTGGGGCCACGAAACGTGTGAGGGGTGTGCCGACATGACTGTGTGTGTGACGCATGCGGGCGGTGGCACTGGGGCCTTCGGTGGAGCTCCGTGTGGGGCCACGAAAGGGGAAACCGAATGGGTGTGCCTGACGCGCGCGGGCGGTGGCGTTGGGGCCTTCGGTGGAGCTCCCTGTGGGGCCACGAAACGTGTGACGGGTGCGCCGACATGGGTGTTCGTAACGCATGCGGGCGGCGGCGCTGGGGCCTTCGGTGGAGCCCCCTTATGGCGCCACGAAACGTGTGAGGGGTGTGCCGACATGAGTGTGCGTTACGCATGCGGGCGGTGGCACTGGACCCTTCGGTGAAGTTCCCTGTGGGGCCACAAAGCGTGTAAAAGGTGCGCCGAATTGGGCGTGCGTGAAGCACGCGGGCAATGGCACTGAGGACTTCGGTGAAGCTCCCCGTGGGGCCATGAAACGTGTGAAGGGTGTGCCGAATTTGGCGTGCGTGACGCATGCGGGCGGTGGCATTGGAGCCGTCGGCGGAACTCCGTGTGGGGTCACGAAACGTATGACGGGTGTGCAAAAGTGGGTGTGCGTGACGCATGCGGCGTTGGGGCCTTCGTTGGAGCTCCATGTGGGGGCCACGAAACGTGCGGGGTGCGTGCCGAATTGGGTGCGCGTGACGCATGCGGGCGGTAACACTGGGGCCTCCAGTGGAGCTCCCTATGGGGCCACGAAACGCTGCACTGGGCTGGTGAAACGCAGGGAGCAGGGAGGAGGGGGAGGAGGGAGATTGATGGAGGGAGGAGGGAGGAGGAGAACGCGGGGACCGTCCCTTCAGAACGAGGACCCAACAGCACAGGATGGTTGGGAAGAACCCTCTTACAAAACAAACAAAAGCTTCGGGGGGGGCGGGGGAAGCCTCGAGCCACAACCCCCCCACCCCCACCCAACCCCCCGGGGGGGGAACCGAAAACCTCGGGCGGAGGGGGGAGGCCGAAGGAGGAACCAAAATAGCCCGGCGAAAGACCCAACAATACGCAGTTGAAAGCACCGCCGCTGCGAATCCCGTCTTCGGCGGAGCCCCCCACGAAGCCAAGAGCCGCGCGAGGGGCGCGCCGATGCGCGGCGGGGCACGCAACGCGAAAGGAGACGATAGGTCTGACAACGGGGGCGGGTGAGTCTGAGCACGAGCGCGTCCGACTGCGCATGAGTCTGCGCGCAAGCGAATCTGCGCGCACGAATGTCGACGCCCATGTCGGCGCGCCCCTCGCGTGGATCGCCCCCGCCCCCCCTTTTTTTTCCCCCTCTTCGCCCGCGCACTCCAGCGCCCCGGGCCGCCGGCGCAGCGCAGCGCGGAGCCCCCGCGACGCGCGCTGGTCGCCCCGAAAGGGCCCCGGCAACGCACGCGGGTCGTCCGCTGCGCGGAGCAAAGCGAACTAGCTGGCTGGCTGAGAGCGGGCAAGGCTCTGGCCGCCAGGCAAAGCGACGACGGGGGAACGAGGCGCTGGGCAGCGCGCAGCACGGAGTCCCCGCGACGCACGCCGGTCGCCCCGAGAGGGCCCCGGCGACGCGCACGGGTCGTCCACGGCGCCAGGCCGAACTGTTGAACAGCGCGGATATGGCGCGGCTCGGGAGGGCCGCTCCCCAGGTCAGACCTCGCGGATAATCTCGGCGAAGCCCAACTCTCTAGAGAGGGCTGCCGCCCCCCTCCCGCACCGCTTCGCGCGCAACGCAAACTGCTCCAGAAGCTTACGCGAGCCCTCCAGCGGCCCCGCCAGGAAGAACTCGACACGCGGCGCCCGCATGAGCAGGAGGTCCTCGCGGCGCGCGGCGCGCGAGAGCAGCGCGCGAAACTCCGGCCACCAGTCGTCGTCGTCCTCCTTGCCGTTCCCGATCTCGCGGCGGCCGCAGTCCAGGATCACGCCCGGGCGACGTCGGCCGAGGGAGCAGCTCGCGGGACAGCCGACGGCCCAAGGCGAGAATCCACAGAACCGGAAAAAGGTCTGGCTGCGGACCGCTCGTGCCCAGGAGGTTCGGCCGCGGACTGCCCGGAGGGCGCAGTTCCCCCGCCCCGTCGCCCCCTCGCGCGGCGCGCCCCTGGCACGCCACCGCGGCGACGACCCTGCCGCGCGAGAACGGGAAGCCCGCCGGGGTGACCTTGGAGGGGCGGAATATGTGAACGGCTCCGACGCGCGGGGCTCGACGAACACCAGCGGGCCCGTCAGGTCCCCCGTGAGGGCGTCGTCGTGGCGCTTCAGGTCGCCCACGAAGGGCGCGCTCGCGCACTTCTCCACGCAGACCCAGAACCCCAGCGGCAAGTGCTTCAGATAGATATTCTCTCCCCGACTCTCTCGGCCTTTCGACGTCGCCCCAATCCCGAGGGCCCACGACGATGTGCACGATCTGCCCCTCGGCATCCTTGACGAGGTCGCTTTGAAGTCCAGCGCCCCCAAGAGCCGGATCCGCATGCCCACGTGCACCAGGAGCAGTCCGTGCATGCCACAGGTGTTCTTCGGGTTGGCAAAGTTCATCATCTTGGCGGCGTCCTTGACGTTTATCGTCGGGGCAGATCTGTGTGCTCGCCGCATCGTGCTCCTGAAGACCACGGAGCGCACCGCAATCGGCCGCATATTCTTCTCGGCACAGCAACAAACCCGTACACAGACGTGATGCGGATTCCTCTGTGACTTCGGCACAGCTCATTGCGCGGCCGGCGCGCTGGCGCTGGAGCCCCGGGCTCGCACCAGGAGTCCCCCCGACTCGTGCCGGTCGTCCTCGAAGGAGTTCCGGCAACGAGCGGGGGTCGTCCGGTGGAGGGTGGGTCCCGCGCTGGCGCTGGAGCCACGCGCTCGAGCCGAAGCAGTTGCCGAACCACCTCTGCGTCACTCTCTCTCTCGCTCTCCCATTTTCCTCCTGCCTCTACCTGGAGCGTCTTCGTCACCACAGTTGGATTCTGACCGGGGCGTGGAGGACTGGTCGCTGGATCGATCTTGGAAGGATCCCAACCTCATCCTCCGCATCCCCGTCCTCCTCCTCCTCGTGGCCCGACCCCTTATCCTCCTCCTGCTCCTCCTCCTCGCCATCATCATCATCATCATCATCATCATCATCATCATCATCATCATCATCATCATCATCATCATCATCATCATCATCATCATCAGCAGCATCATCAGCATCAGCATCAGCATCATCAGCATCATCATCATCATCATCATCATCATCATCATCATCATCATCATCATCATCATCATCATCATCATCATCGTCGTCAGCATCATCATAATCAGCATCATCAGCATCGTCATCATTATCTTCTTCATCACCATCATCATCAGCATCATCATCGGCATCATCATCGGCATCATCAGCATCAGCATCATCATCATCATCATCATCATCATCATCATCATCATCATCATCATCATCATCATCATCGTCATCGTCATCGTCATCAGCATCAGCATCAGCATCATCATCAGCATCGTCATCGCCATCTTCGTCGCCATCATCATAATCCACAGCAGCATGATCGTCATCATCATCGCCGACACCATCGTCGACATCATCATCATCATCGTCGTCATCATCATCGTGGTCATCATCATCATCAGCAGAAGCAGCAGCAGCATCGTCGTGGTAATCGTAATCAGCATAATCAGCATCATCGCCATCATATTCAACATATTCATCATCGTCCTCGTCGTGCCGTGATCGTCATCGTCATCATCATTATCATCATCCGTAGCATCATCATAATCCATAATCATCGGCATCATCATCATCATCATCATCATCATCATCGTCGTCATCATCATCGTCATCGTCATCGTCATCGTCATCTTTGTGCCAGAGGAAGGGGGAGGCTACCTCCTCCTCCTCCTCCTCCTCCTCCTCCTCCTCCTCCTCCTCATCATCATCATCATCATCACCATCATCATCATCATCATCATCATCATCATCATCATCATCATCATCAGCATCATCTTCATCCACCTCCCTCTCCCCCTCCTCCGACCTCCACCCCCTCCTCCTCCTCCTCCTCCTCCTCCTCCTCCTCCTCTTCCTCCTCCTCCTCCTCCTCCGTTCCTCCTCAGCCTACTCCTTTCGTCCTCCTTCGAACTCTGACGGCCTCGACAACTTCCGGGCAATAACGCCAGTAGCTCAGGCCTCTGGCGAGAACTCCGGACGATGCTTCGAGCGCGGCAGTGAGGCGCAGCAGCTGGATTACACATCGCAGCCACGCATAGAACTAAGCCCACCTTCAGAACGTCGCCACTGGGGCCTTCGGTGGAGCTATCCATATCATCGGTCGTCGTCGTCGTCGTCGTCGTCGTCGTGTTCGTCGACGTCGTCGTCGTCGTCGTCGTCGACGGCTTCGTCGTCGTCGTTGTCGTCGTCGTCGTCGTCGTCCTCGTCCTCCTCCTCGTCCTCCTCCTCCTCCTCCTCCTCCTCCTCCTCCTCCTCCTCCTCCTCCTCCTCCTCCTCCTCCTCCTCCTCTTCCGCACAACCGCGGGCGGCGCCACTGGATCCTTCGGTGGAACCGGCCGTGGGGTGTGCCGAAATGGGTGTGCGTGACGCATGCGGGCTGCGCCACTGGGACCTTCGGCGGAGCTCCCTATGGGGCCACGAAACGTGTGAGGGGTGTGCCGCAATGGGTGTGCGTGACGCATGCGGGCTGCGCCACTGGGGCGGTCGGTGGAGCTCCCTACGGGGCCACGAAACGTGTGAGGGATGTACCGACATTGGTGTGCGGGACGCATGCGGGCTGCGCCACTGGGGCGGCCGGTGGGGCTCCCTACGGGACCACGAAACGTGTGAGGGATGTGCCGAAATGGGTGTGCGTGACGCATGCGGGCTCCGCCACTGGGGCGGTCGGTGGAGCTCCCTACGGGGCCACGAAACGTGTGAGCGGTGTGCCGCAATGGGTGTGCGTGACGCATGCGGGCTGCGCCACTGGAGCGGTCTGTGGAGCTCCCTACGGGGCCACGAAACGTGTGACGGGTGTGCCGACGTTGGTGTGCGTGACGCATGCGGGCTGCGCCACTGGGACCTTCGGCGGAGCTCCCTACGGGGCCAAAAAACGTGTGAGGGATGTGCCGACATTGGTGTGCGTGACGCATCCCTCGGGGCCACGAAACGTGTGAGCGGTGTGCCGCAATGGGTGTGCGTGACGCATGCGGGCTGCGCCACTGGGACCTTCGGCGGAGCTCCCTATGGGGCCACGAAACGTGTGAGGGGTGTGGTGTCCGTGACGCATGCGGGCTGCGCCACTGGGGCCTTCGGTGGAGCTCCATATGGGGCCACGATCATCGCGAGGGGTGCACCGAAGATGATGATGATGATGCTGATGATGATGATGATGATGATGATGATGATGATGCTGATGATGATGATGATGATGATGATGATGCTGACGGTAAGGATGATGGCGGCGATAACGACGATGATGACGACGATGATAGTGATGATGACGATGACGATGATGATTACGATGTCGGTGATGATGATGATGATGATGATGAGGATGAGGATGAGGATGAGGATGGTGATGGTGATGAGAAGAGGAGGGAGGGGGAGGAGGAGAGGAGTGACGCGGGCCGCTGCCCTAATCAAACGAGGACCCAACACCACAGGATGGTTAGGAAAAACGCGGGGGACAAAAATGCAGCCTCGAGGAGGGTAGGGGGGAAGCCTCCGAGGGAGGAAGGAAAACCTCTAGGCCCACGGACCCCCCCCCACACCCTCCTCCTGCGGGGGGGAGCCTCGAGAAGGAGGGGGAGAACCTCCGATGGGGGGCAAACAAGCGAACAACATCAACAACAACAACAACAACAACAACAAGAACAACAACAACAACAACAACAACAATCATTTAAGACTGGGGACACTCCGTTCTCACCAGTGCCAGGGTTTTCATAGGAGGCGGGCAATACCCCCACTTTGTGGGGGGGCCGGTTCAAGCTCTACCAAATTTCCAAACGACTCTTCGCCACCACCCACACCCAGCTTCCCGCCCTATGACGTTCGGACACTTCACTTCGTGGCATGCGGACGACCGTGGCTACTATTCAGGGCCCCGCGGCCGACGACGACGGCGTGCGCGCGCGAAGAAAAAACGAATGTGTCCCGCATGGTATTATTTGACAGGGATGATGGCCCTGGCAGGTGCGCAACCGTTGTCGCAGAAGTTCGAAAAAGTTGCTCGCAAAAGCCCGTTTGACAGAAATGTTTAAAAAGTGTTGGGTTTCCTACGAATCCGCAAGAGCGCGCGGGATGAGATTTTGACAATTTTTTGTTGAAAAACCATTGGTTTTTTGATGTTTTTATGTTAAAATCGCTGCGAACACTAAGGTTTTGGAAGGATTTCGTCTTGCGCGCGCGAATGTCCACTTTACCTTATTTTTTGCAAGGGATTCTTGAAATTTGATTATATTAGAACAAGAAATGTCATTTTCTATTGTTTTTTGCAAGGGAAAGCGGATTACAACAAAACAACCGGATCCTGTACACACCCTCTTTTCTGAGGCTTCCTCACGAAAATGATGAAAATGTAGCTGCGGCCTAGGCGGCGCAGGGGGGGCGCGCACCAGGGGGCCCAACAATAATTATTCTTTAGAATAAATAATGTTCAACAACAATCATTTTAAGACTGTTCGCCCTTACATGCTCGACTGTCCAATAACGCGTATTTCCCAAACCCTCGATACCCGCCCTCTTCGTCTTCGATCGAACCCCTTTTGGGGGGTATACCTTTCTTCCCTGCAGGCCGGGCCCCGGCAAGCGGCGGGGCGGCCGCGGACCGTCGGCCTGGCCAGCGGCAGCGCTGATCGGCGGGGCGGCCGCGGACCGTCGACCCGACCCCAAGAGGGACGGACAGGGGACCGACCACGACGACGACGACGACGACGACGACGACGTCGAAGACGACGGCGACGACGACGACGACGCGACAACGAGCGAAAGCGAGAGCGAGAGAGAACGACAGCAGGGCCACGAAGGGCACGAAGTAGGCCACGAAGGGCGACAGCGGGGACACGAAGGGAATGCGTATGGGGCCACGAAGAGCGCGAACGAGCGGGGGTCACGAAGTGCAGATAATGCGGGGCCACAGAAGGCAACTATGGGGCCACTGACGGTAGCAACTGGGCCACGTAGGACAGTGAGGGGGACACAAACGGCGAAAGCGGGGCCACGAAGGGCACGCACATGGGGCCACAACGGGCGCGACTCCTGGGTGCCTGGGTGTCGGGAGCGCGGCGCTTGGGCAAATTGTAGGAAATTCCAACGCAAGGCCATTCTTCAGTAAGTTGCACGCATGTCTCCAGCGAGAGCGCGACTCCAGAGCGCCGGGGGAGCGATTCCTGAATAAATTGTAAGGAAGTCCCAAGCGAGAGCGCGATTCCTGAATAAAATGCGAGGAAGTCTCGGGCACGAGCAGGGGTCCTGGCTAAATTGTCAGGAAGTCTCAAGCGGGAGCCGTTGTTGTTGTAACCCGGGGGCCAGGGGCCCAGTTTGAGCAGGAAGACTTTCCCTGTAAAACAGGGTGCGAGCGTCGACGGGCACACATTGATTGAAAAAACAGTCTGCACCGGGGGGGGGATCAATCATAATTATTCTTCGAAAATGACAATTCAACAACAACAACAACAACAACAATCATTTTACCCGAACGCGTGGTGTTCTCCCCAGTGCCAGGGTTTTCATACGACACCAGGCAATACCCCCACTTCGTGGGGGGGCATTACAAGCTCTACCAAATATCCAAACGACTCTTCGCGACCACCCAAACCCAGCTTCCCGCCCTATGACGTTGGGACACTTCACTTCGTGGCGTGCGGACGACCGTGGCTACTACACTGGCGTGGGGTACACACCCACAGAACCCAATGGTTTTTGGAGATTTCGGCGTGCGCGCGCGAAGAAAAAACGAATGTGTCCCGCATGGTATTATTTGACAGGGATGATGGCCCTGGCAGGTGCGCAACCGTTGTCGCAGAAGTTCGAAAAAGTTGCTCGCAAAAGCCCGTTTGACAGAAATGTTTAAAAAGTGTTGGGTTTCCTACGAATCCGCAAGAGCGCGCGGGATGAGATTTTGACATTTTTTTGTTGAAAAACCATTGGTTTTTTGATGTTTTTATGTTAAAATCGCTCCGAACACTAAGCTTTTGGAAGGATTTCGTCTTGCGCGCGCGAATGTCCACTTTACCTTATTTTTTGCAAGGGATTCTTGAAATTTGATTATATTAGAACAAGAAATGTCATTTTATAGTGTTTTTTGCAAGGGAAAACGGATTACAACAAAACAACCGGATCTGGATCACATCGTTTTACCTGAGGCTTCCTCACGAAAATGATGAAAACGTGGCTGCTGCGGCCTAGGCGCGGCGGGGGGGCGCGCACCAGGGGGCCCAACAATAATTATTCTTTAGAATTAATAATGTTCAACAACAACAACAACAACACCACCACCACCACCACACCACAACAACAACAACAACAATAACAACAACAAGAACAACAACACCAACAACAACAACAACAACAACAACAACAACAATCATTTTACCCGAACGCGTGGTGTTCTCCCCAGTGCCAGGGTTTTCATACGACACCAGGCAATACCCCCACTTCGTGGGGGGGCATTACAAGCTCTACCAAATATCCAAACGACTCTTCGCGACCACCCAAACCCAGCTTCCCGCCCTATGACGTTGGGACACTTCACTTCGTGGCGTGCGGACGACCGTGGCTACTACACTGGCGCGGGGTACACACCCACAGAACCCAATGGTTTTTGGAGATTTCGGCGTGCGCGCGCGAAGAAAAAACGAATGTGTCCCGCATGGTATTATTTGACAGGGATGATGGCCCTGGCAGGTGCGCAACCGTTGTCGCAGAAGTTCGAAAAAGTTGCTCGCAAAAGCCCGTTTGACAGAAATGTTTAAAAAGTGTTGGGTTTCCTACGAATCCGCAAGAGCGCGCGGGATGAGATTTTGACATTTTTTGTTGAAAAACCATTGGTTTTTTGATGTTATGTTGAAATCGCTTTTGGAAGGATTTCGTCTTGCGCGCGCGAATGTCCACTTTACCTTATTTTTTGCAAGGGATTCTTGAAATTTGATTATATTTGAACAAGAAATTTCATTTTATAGTGTTTTTTGCAAGGGAAAGCGGATTACAACAAAACAACCGGATCTGGATGACCTCGAATTACCTGAGGCTTCCTCACGAAAATGATGAAAACGTGGCTGCGGCCTAGGCGCGGCGGGGGGGGCGCGCACCAGGGGGCCCAACAATAATTATTCTTTAGAATTAATAATGTTCAACAACAACAACAACAACAACACAACAACAACAAGAACAACAACAACAACAACAACAACAACAACAACAACAATGAGTTTAAGACTATTCGCCCTTATCTGCTCGAGTGTCCAATAACGCGTATTTCCCAAACCCTCGATTCCCGCCCTCTTCGTCTTCGATCGAACCCCTTTTGGGGGGTAGACCTTTCTTCCCTGCAGGCCGGGCCCCGGCAAGCAGCGGGGCGGCCGCGGACCGCCGGCCTGGCCAGCGGCAACGCTGATCGGCGGGGCGGCCGCGGACCGTCGACCCGACCCCAAGAGGGATGGACAGGGGACCGACCACGACGACGACGACGATGATGACGACGACGACGATGACGTCGACGACGACGGCGACGACGACGACGGCGACGACGACGACGACGAGCGAAAGCGAGAGCGAGAGAGAACGACAGCAGGGCCACGAAGGGCAGGAAGGGGGCCACGAAGGGCGACAGCGGGGACACGAAGGGAATGCGTATGGGGCCACGAAGAGCGCGAACGAGCGGGGGCCACGAAGGGGGGGCCACGAAGGGCGACAGCGGGGCCACGAAGGGCAGGAAGGGGGCCACGAAGGGCGACAAAGGGGCCACGAAGGGCATGCGCATGGGGCCACGACGGGCGCGAACGATCGGGGGCCACGAAGGGCAGAACATGCGGGGCCACAGAAGGCAACGACGGGGCCATTGAAGGTAGCAACTGGGCCTCGTAGGACAGTGAAGGGGCCACAGACGGCGACAGCGGGGCCACGAATGGCACGCACATGGGACCACAACGGGCGCGAACGAACGGGGGCCACGAAGGGCATACGTATACTTGGCCGCGGAGGGCAAGGACGGGACCACTGAGGGCAGCAACGGGGCCACGAAGGGCAGCGAGGGGGCCACGAAGGGCGACAACGGGGCCACGAAGGGCATGCATCTGGGGCCACCACGGACGCGAACGAGCGGGGGCCACGAAGGGCATACATATATGGAGCCACGAAACAAAGCGAGGGGGCCACGAAGGGCTGCGAGGGGGCAGCGAAGGGCTACAACGGGGCCACGAAGGGCTGCGACGGGGCCACGAAGGGCAGCGAGGGGGCCACGAAGGGCTGCAACGGGGCCACGAAACAAAGCGAGGGTGCCACGAAGGGCTGCGACGGGGCCACGAAACAAAACGAGGGGGCCACGAAGGGCTGCAACGGGGCCACGAAACAGAACGAGGGGGCCACGAAGGGCTGCAACGGGGCAACGAAGGGCAGCGAGATCCCGATTCTTAAATAATCTGTGAGGAAGTCCTAATCGTGAGCGCGACTCCTGGGCGCCTGGTTGTCGGGAGCGCGGCGCTTGAATAAGTTGCAAGAGTTTCCAACGCAAGGACGCTATTTTTCAGTAAATTGCAAGCAAGTCTCCAGCGAGAGCGCGACTCCAGAGCGCCCGGAGAGCGATTCCTGAGTAAATTGTAAGGAAATCCCAAGCCAAAGCGCGACTCCTGAATAAAATGCGAGGAAGTCTCGGGCGGGAGCGGGGGCCCTTGCTAAATTGCGAGGAAGTCTCAAGCGGGAGCCGTTGTTGTTGTCACCTTGCGGCCAACGACACAATTACGCTCAACACTTTCCTTGATTAAAAATTGCGAGCCCCAAAACAATGCGCACCGGACGGGGGGGATCGACAATATTGGTTCTTCAGAAATGAAAATTCAGCAACAACAACAACAACAACAACAATCATTGTAAGACTGATCGTTCTTACTTGCCCGCGTGTCATTCAAAACGAGTTCCCCATACCCTCGATACCCGCCCTTTTTTGTTTTCGATCACACCCCCTTTGGGGGGATTCTTTCTCTTTGCGGGGGTCGGCGGGCTTAGACAGGCGGGCAAACCTGAACGGGCGGACAATCCTTCGTGGGCGTACATGTGCCCGCCATTGGAATTGCTGTGGGCCCTGCAAAAAGAGGAGGGGGAGAACGAGGGAGAGTGGAAGGGAGGGGGAGGGACGAAGGAAGAGGGAACACTGCAGGAGAGAAGGAGCGAAGTGGGGGGCGGTTGATCAGAGGCAGAGAGAGAGAGAGAGAAAGAGAAAGACAGATAAGAGAGGTAAAGAAAGAGATAGAGAGAGAGGGGAGAGAGAGAGAGAGAGAGAAAGAAAGAGGGAGGGAGGAGGCAGGAGAGGGGAGGGAGAAGGGAGGAGGGAAAGGAGGGAGAGGGGAGAGGGCAGAGAGGCATAAGGATGAGGGAAGAGAGGAGGGAGAGAGAAGGGAGGAGAGGAGGGAGGAGGGAGGAGGGAGAGGGAGGAGGAGCAGGAAGGTAAGAGCGTGGGCGTTCGAGGAAGTCCTAGGCGAAAGCGCCGTTCCTGAAGGAAGTCTCGGGCGGGAGCCCACGACGGGCGGGCGATCCCCTCACGGGCGGGTCGGGCGGGTGGGACATTCAAGCGGGATGCCTGAGTATGGCGAGAGCGCGATGACTAAGTAAATTGTAACGGCGCCCTTGGCGTAGCGTGTTTCCTGAACGTCGAAAGCGCGATTTCTGGATAAATTGCATGGAAATCACCGGCGAGAGCGCAATTCCTGAATTATCCCAGAGTGACCCTACCTAGGAGTTGGAGCCCCGAGGAGAGCAATATTAGTAGTAACGGTAAACGCCGTCCTCATCCTTCTCACAAACGTCGCAGTTGTAGCAGTAGCGGTAGCAGTAGTAGTAGTAGTAGTAGTAGTAGAAGTAGTAGTAGTAGTAGTAGTAGTAGTAGTAGTAGTAGTAGTAGTAGTAGTAGTAGTAGTAGTAGTAGTAGTAGTAGTAGTAGTAGTAGTAGTAGTAGTAGTAGTAGTAGTAGTAGTAGTAGTAGTAGTAGTAGTAGTAGTAGTAGTAGTAGTAGTAGTAGTAGTAGTCGTAGTAGTAGTAGTAGTAGTAGTAGTAGTAGTAGTAGTAGTAGTAGTAGTAGTAGTAGTAGTAGTAGTGGTAGTAGTAGTAGTAGTAGTAGTAGTAGTAGTAGTAGTAGTAGTAGTAGTAGTAGTAGTAGTAGTAGTAGTAGTAGTAGTAGTAGTAGTAGTAGTAGTAGTAGTAGTGGTGGTAGTAGTAGTAGTAGTAGTAGAGGTAATAGTAGTAGTAGTAGTAATAATAATAAGAATAATAACAGTACAGCTTAATACCTACATCTACATCTAGACCTACATCCACATCTACACCTACAGCTACATCTACATGTACACATGCACCTACATATACGTCTACATCTACAACTACACTCACATCTACAAATACATCTACACCTACATCTACACCTACATGTACATATACATATACATCTACACCTACATCCACATCTATACCTACACCTACATCCTAATATACATCTACACTGTCGCATTGGTTTTGCTTTTGCTTTGCATTGCATTTGTGATTGCTCTTGCCTTTGTGGTTGCCTTTGCCTTTGCTGTTGCTGTTGCTGTTGCTGTTGCGTTTGCTTTGCTGTTGTTGTTGCTGTTGCTTGATTTTGCTGTGCGATGCGATGGTATGCTATGCTGTGCTATGCTATGCTGCGCTATGCTATGCTATGATAGGCTATGCGATGATATGATATGCTGCGCTATGTTATGATATACTATGTTATGCTATGTTGCGCTGTGCTATGCTATGCTATGCTATGCTTTGTTATGCTGCGCTATGCTATGTTATGCTATGCTGCGCTATGCTATGCTTTGCTATGCTATGCTATGCTGCGCTGTGCTATGCTATGCTATGCTGCGCTATGCTGTGCTATGCTATGCTATGCTATGTTATGCTATGCTATGCTATGCTATGCTGCGCTATGCTGTGCTGCGCTATGCTATGCTATGCTATGCTATGTCATGCCAAGCTAAGCTAAGCTAAGCTAAGCTAAGCTAAGCTAAAGCTGAGCTGAGCTAAGCTAGGTGTGGCTAGGCTAAGCTAAGCTAAGCTATGCTACGCTAAGCTACGCTAAGCTAAGCTGAGCTAAGCTAAGCTGAGCTAAGCTAAGCTAAGCTAAGCTAGGCTAAGCTAAGATGAGATTAGCAAGCTAAGCTAAGGGGGAGCAACTGGGGGAACCGCGGGGCGGATACTGGGGGAACCGCCAGGGGCGAGGAACACTGCCCGGCCCCTTTAAGCCCAGCGAGTAAGAACCCTCTAGGCAGAGCCTAGGTAGGGAATAAAAGGTGAAGGGCTCTCTGGCGGGAGCGGAATTGTGAGGAACTCTCAGATGGGAGCGGGGGTCCTGACTATATTGCGAGGAAGTCACAGGCGGGAGCACCGAACCTGAGTAAATTGTGAGGAGTCTCAGGAGCGGGGGTCCTGAGCAAACTTGGAGGAAGTCTCAGGCGGGAGCCGTTGTTGTTGTAATCCGGGGGTCCAGGGGCCCAGTTTGAGCACCAAGATTTTCCCTGTCAAAAAACAGGGTGCGAGCGTCGAGGGGCACATTTTGATTGAAAAAACAGCATGCACCGGTGAGGGGGAATCAAAAATGATTATTCTTCAGAAAATCAAGACTCAACAACAACAACAACAACAACAACAACAACAACAACAACAACAACAACAACAACGACAACGACAACGACAACGACAACGACAACGACAACGACAACGACAACGACAACAACAACAACAATCATTTTAAGACTGTTCGCCCTTACATGCTCGAGTGTCCAATAACGCGTATTTCCCAAACCCTCGATTCCCGCCCTCTTCGTCTTCGATCGAACCCCTTTTGGGGGGTATACCTTTCTTCCCTGCAGGCCGGGCCCCGGCAAGCGGCGGGGCGGCCGCGGACCGTCGGCCTGGCCAGCGGCAGCGCTGATCGGCGGGGCGGCCGCGGACCGTCGACCCGACCCCAAAAGGGACGGACAGGGGACCGACCGACGACGACGACGACGACGACGTCGAAGACGACGGCGACGACGACGACGACGGCGACGACGAGCGAAAGCGAGAGCGAGAGAGAACGACAGCAGGGCCACGAAGGGCACGAAGTAGGCCACGAAGGGCGACAGCGGGAACACGAAGGGAATGCGTATGGGGCCACGAAGAGCGCGAACGAGCGGGGTCCACGAAGTGCAGATAATGCGGGGCCACAGAAGGCAACTATGGGGCCACTGACGGTAGCAACTGGGCCACGTAGGACAGTGAGGGGGACACAAACGGCGACAGCGGGGCCACGAAGGGCACGCACATGGGGCCACAACGGGCGCGACTCCTGGGTGCCCGGGTGTCGGGAGCGCGGCGCTTGGGCAAATTGCAAAAAAATCCAACGCAAGGCCATTCTTCAGTAAGTTGCAAGCAAGTCTCCAACGAGAGCGCGACTCCAGAGCGCCGGGAAAGCGATTCCTGAATAAACTGTAAGGAAGTCCCAAGCGAGAGCGCGATTCCTGAATGAAATGCGAGGAAGTCTCGGGCGGGAGCGGGGGTCCTGGCTAAATTTTAAGGAAGTCTCAGGCGGGAGCCGTTGTTGTTGTAACCCGGGGGTCCAGGGGCCCAGTTTGAGCATCAAGACTTTCCCTGACAAAAAACAGGGTGCGAGCGTCGAGGGGCACACTTTGATTGAAAAAAAAGTATGCACCGGTGGGGGGGATCAACAAGAATATTCTTCAAACATGAGAAGTCAACAACAACAACAACAACAACAACAACAACAACAACAACAACAACAACAACGACGACGACGACGACGACGACGACGACGACGACAACGACGACGACTACGACGACTACGACTACGACTACTACAACTACTGCGGCTACTACGACTACTAAGACTACTACTACTACTACTACTACTACTACTACTACTACTACAACTACTACTACTACTACTACTACTACTACTACTACTACTACTACTACTACTACTACTACTACTACTGCTGCAACAGCAACAGCAATAGCAACAGCAACAGCAACAACAACACCGAGAACAACAACGACCAAAACAACAGCAACAACGACAAGCAGTTTAAGACTGATCGTTATTATCTGTCCGCGTCAGTCAATACGCATATCCGAAACCCTCGATACCCGCCCTCTTCGTCTTCGATCGAAACCCCCTTTGGTGTGTATCTTCCTTACCTGCCACGTATCTTTCGTGCAGCCCCTGAGGCAAAGAAGAGAGGATGAATGGAAGGAAGGGACAGAAGGGACAAGGGGAAAGGAGGAGGATGGAGCACGAGAGAGAATAGCAGAAGGGGGGCTAGGAACAGAAAGTAAGTGGCAGAACCAGACGGGCAGATCGGGCGGACAGGCCCTAGCGGGCGGGTCGGGAAGGCGGGCACAGGCGGCCAGGTCGAGCAAACGGGCTACTGAAGCGTGGGCACGACATGAATTGCGAGGAAGTCTCGATAGCGCGATCTGCAGCGGAACCACGAAAGGCAACGAGGGGGCCACGAAGGAACGGGGCCAACCACGAAGGGCTGCAACGGGGCCACGAAGGGCAGCGACAGGGCCACGAAGGGCTACAACAGGGCAACGAAGGGCAGCGAAGAGGCCACGAAGGGCTGCAACGGGGCCACGAAGGGCAGCGAGGGGGCCACGAAGGGCTGCAACGGGGCCTCGAAGGGCAGCGAGGGGGCCACGAAGGGCTGCAACGGGGCCTCGAAGGGCAACGAGGGAGCACCGAATGGCTACAACGGGGTCTCGAAGGGTAGCGAGGGGGCCACGAAGGGATGCAACGGGGCCACGAAGGGCAGCGAGGGGGCCACGCAGGACTGCAACGGGGCCACGAAGTGCAGCGAGGGGGCCACGAAGGGCTGCAACGGGGCCACGAAGGGCCGCAACGGGGCCATGAAGGGCAGCGAGGGGGGCCACGAAGGGCTGCAGCGGGGCCACGAAGGCAGCGAGAGCCCGATTCCTAAATAAGCTGTGACGGAGTCCTAGGCGTGAGCGCGACTCCTGGGTACCTGAGTGTCGGGAGCACGGCGCTTGAGCAAATTGCGGGGAATTACAAAGCAAGGGCGCGATTCTTGAATAATTTGCACGCAAGTCCCCAGCGAGAGCGCGACTCCAGATCTCCGAAAGAGCGATTCCTGTAACATTGCAAGGAAGATCCCAGCGAGAGCGGATTCTCATGCGGGAGCGGGGGTCCTGGCAAAATTGCGAGGAAGTCTCAGGCAGGAGCCGTTGTTGGTGTAACCCGGGGGCCAGGGGCACAGTTTGACCCCCCTTTCAAAAAGCAGGGTGCGAGCCCCGAGGGAAGCACTTCAATTGAAAAAAACAATGGTCACCGAAAAGAGGGGATCCAGAATAATTAGTTGTCCGACCACAACCACAACCACAACCACAGCAACAACGACAACAACAACAACAACAACAACGATAATGTTAAGACTGTTCGCTAGTATCTGCTCGCGTGCCACCCAACACGTATATGCCAAACCCTCGATACCCACCCTCTTCGTCTTCGATCGTATCCCCTTGGGTGTACATCATATCAATACTACCTGCCACGTGTAACTCGTGCAGCACCAAAGGGGAGATAGGAGGACGGAGCACGAGAGAGAGTGGCAGGAGGGGGGCTGGGAGCAGAAGACACGTGGCAGAACCAGACGGGCAGATCGGGCGGGTAGACCCTCAAAGGCGGGCACAGGCGGCCAGGTCGAGCAGGCGGGTTGCTGAAGCGTGCGTCCTGCATGAATCGCGAGGAAGCCTTGAGCGACAGCGCGATTCCAAAACAAATTTCGCGAGGAAATCCAAAGCGAGAGCGTGATTCCTGATTGTCGAAGGCGCGGCGCCTGAATCAATTGCGGGGAAGTCCCAGGCGACAGCGCGATTCCTGCCTGAGTGTCGAAAGCGCGACGCTTGAATAGAGCGCGAGGAAGCGAAAGCGAAATTGCGAGAAGGTCCCACGCGAGAGCGCGATTCTGCAAATTGCATGGAAGTATCAGGCGGGAGCCGCTGTTGTTGTAAACCGGGGGCCAGGGGCACAGTTTGAGCAGGAAGACTCCCCCTTGTAAGCACACAGCGAGCCCCGGGAGGAGCACTTCAACTGAAAAACACGTATGTTACGCGAATGCGTGAGTCCTGCATAATTCGCCAAGAAGTCTCGGGCGGCAGCGCGATTCCTAAGTGAATTATGAAGAAGTCCCAAGCGACAGCGCCATTCCTGAATGGCGAGGGCGTGGCCAAGGAAGTATCAAGCGAGAGCGCGATTCTAAATTTCAAGGAAGTCCCACGCGAGAGCGCGATTCTTCAATAACTTGCAAGGACGTACCAGGCGGGAGCCGCTGTTGTTGTAACAAAAAAAGGCGCGAGCCTTAACACATATGTTACCGGAGGGGGTAGAACAACACTAATCATTCTTCAGTACTGGGATTCAACAACAACAGCAACAGCAACAGCAACAGCAACAGCAGCAACAACAACAGCACAACACGTACAAACAACAACAACAACAACAACAACAACCACAACAACAACAACAACAGCAACAACAACAACAAACAATGTAAGACTGCTCGCTCTTACCTGCTCGCGTGCCACTCAACACGTACATCCCAAACCCTCCATACCCGTCCACTTCGTCTTCGATCGTACCCCTGTGGGGGTATACCTTCCTTACCTGCAACGTGCATTTCGTGCAGCACCTAAAACATGAGAAGAAAAGACGGATAGAAGGGGGAGGGAGAAGGATTGAGCACGAGAGACACTAGCAGGAAGGGGCTAGGAGCAGGAAATACGTGGCAGAACCAGGCGGGCAGATCGGGCGGATAGACCAGATCGGGCGGGTCGGGAAGGCGGGCCCAGGCGGCAAGGTCGAGCAGGCGGGTTGCTGAAGCGTGAGTCCTGCATGAATCGAAGTTTCGAGCGATAGC
>CAUYUJ010016335.1:221862-234362 GCA_963575745.1 Prorocentrum cordatum | reverse complement strand
CCTCATCCTCCTCCCCATCAGCATCATCATCATCATCTTCCTCATCATCAGAATCATCAGCATCATCATCATCCTCATCCACATCCTTCGCGTCATCATCAAAATCAGCATCAGCAGTATCGTTATTATGGCCATCAACAAGAACAACAGCATCAGCATCAGCATCATCATCAACAACAGCATCATAATCATCATCAGCATCGTCATCATCAGCATCATCATAATCACCACCATCCTCCTCATTATCATCATTGTCGTCGTCATCGTCATCGCCAGTGTCATCGCCATCGTCATCAGCAGCAGAATCAGCATCGGCATCAGCTTCATTGTCACCATCCTCATCATTGTTATCATCGACGCCGCCGTCATCGACAACGGTCACGTCAACATCGACATCGGCATCCTGGTCACAATCGCTGGACATTGCCGGAAGATTTCTCAAGTGCCCAAGGCTTCTGGACTGATTGAAAGGGTTCCGAAGTTTGGGAGGATTTCGCGCGCGTCAGGTGATCGGATGTGTGCGACGGTGAGGTCTCCCTAGTTCGAACAGAAGGCCGTGGCTAGAAAGATTTGGTCCGTGATCTCGGCTGCGCGTACCTGTTCCGCAGACCAGGGAGACGTGCAGGAACTCCAAACAGGGGCTGACACGGCATCAACACTTTCTGATACAAGACAACGGCAGACTTAGGACCAGCACGTTATCATCAGGCGCACGTCCGATGCGACCCAACAACAACAAAAACAAAAACTCGCAGGATTTGCAGGCCGGACACGACTCCACAAAATGCGGCTCTGGATCGGTCCCTCCCCAGTCCTCCTTCGTCACTGGTCCTCGTTCCGTTTCATTTTCCTGCCCCTCTTCCTCCTCCTCCTCCTCCTCCTCCTCGTCCCTCCTCCTCCTCCTCTTCCTCCTCCTCCTCCTCCTCCTCCTCTTCCTCCTCGTCCTCCGCGAGCGTGCCGCTACGGCCCACTCCGTCCTGCATCACGCCCGAGGCGGGGTCGGCACCTCACGGGTCGCCGTTGACATGGATGGTGAACTTGGCCAAGGACTGGCCGCTGCCTCCGCGCTCCGGGCTACCAGATCATCGCCAGGAGGGGAATCCCTTGACCCGGGAACCGCCTCAGCGTCGTCATCGGCGTCCCGGATCGGCGAGGCTAGCAGCGTGGGTGGTGTCGAAGCGCCCCAGCTCGAGAGTGAACCCGCCGAGGAAGAGCTCACTTCGAGGACGCCGGAATCAGACGAAAACACCATCGGCGTGAGCCGGGTACGCGGCACCGTCGAGCGGGAGGCCGTGGAAGAAGAGGATGAGGCCGTCGAGGTCGGTGCCCGCTGCCGCGTCACGCGCCCACTGGCCCGTCGAGGTCGGTCCCCGCATCCGCGTCCTTGCATGCGCCGTCCCGTCGGCCAGGCGCCAAGCCACGTCTTCGTTGCAGCGATCCGCACGCTTGGGGCCATGGTCAGGAGGCGCTCCTGGTGGGCGTCCCAGTCGAAGGAGTTCGCGGCGCCGGCGGCCGTCGGAAACCATTTGGCGATGCGCTCCCTGAACTTTGCTACCATCGTCGAGGGCATGAGGCACTGCATGAGGGTGCGATGGAGCCGCTTCTGGAGCCCAGCCTTCGAGCCGCCGTCGGACTTCCACGGGTGCGCCATCTCGTGGACGAGGGCATCCGAGTGGTGGCAGAAGTGCGGGCGATTGGGGAAGCCGCGGCTGGCCTCCACCAAGTGGTCGATCCACGGGGGCTCCTCCCAGATGCCGTTGTCCCGGGCTCCTCGCGCACGTGCCGCCAGGGGAAGAAAGCGTTGGGCCGCGTCCTCGAGGAGCCGCACGAGGGGCTTCCAGCGCGGGAGCGTGGCGGTTGCCGTTCTTGCCATGGCCGCCGCGCCCTGGACGACGATGGAAGGGAGCTTGGGGCCGCCCCAGTCGACCCAGTGGTGCCAGTCTGGGAAGGTGCACGCCGTCGGGGGCACCTTGAAGATCCGCGCGAAGACCGACCTCTGTAACGCGAAGCTTCCACGGGAGAGGGAGCAACTGGGAGACGTACGAGACTGTCGGAACCGCCCAGGTGACATAGAGCTCGGCCTTCGCAAAGGCGTCGCCAGGTGAACGGGCAATAGCCCTTGCACGTTCTTGCCACTTCAACAGCGGGCCGGCTAGATTGGTGGCCGCAGTGGCGCCGGGGCCGACGATGAAGCCGAGGTAGGTTGCCGAATCGACGACCTTAAACTGCACCCAAGACGGCAGGACGGCTCCAAGAAGTGCCTGCGTGGACCGGATAGCTTCGGAACTGAGCTTTACAGCGAGTGGCATCGCAGCGCACTGTTTGGGCTTGAGCACGAGCGTTGCGAAGGACTCGGCCAGCCTGACGTTCCGGCCAAGCGCGCGACGCCCAGAGGCGCCGAAGGTGACCGCCCCGACGTCGTCCGCGCAGCATCTGGTGGCTCCGTTCTTACGCAGATCGACGTTCTGCCACATGTCCCAAGTGAACGGCGCACTGGCCGCTACAAACAAATCGCCGCTGAGGGGGCATCCCTGCAAGACGCCGCTGAGGATCCAGTAGGCGAAGCGGATGTAGTGACCGCGGGAACTGACAGCAGCAGCATGATGATGGCGTTGACCATTCCAGCAGGGAGTTCGAGCGCGCCCAGGCACATGAAAAGCCAGGCCCACCCAACAGAGGGGAAGGCCGCTGCGAAGTCGAAAAGCATGAGGAGCGGGTGCTCGGCGGAGGGGAGGAGCCCGGCGATGCGGCCGTAGGTATCGAGGTCAACGATATTCTGGAGGAAGTTGCGTCCGCTGACAAGCCCGCGCTGGTTCGGAGGGGCGATGCGCTTAACCACCGTCTGCCACTTCCAATGGTGAACGCTGCAGATGATCTTATTGCTGCTGAGCTTGAGGCTGAGCGGCCTCACGTCGCTGGCCGCCCTGCTGACTAGGTCGCCGGTGTCGTGCTCGTCGAGGCCCTTGGGCGCGTAGATCGCCGTCGCGAGGTCGAAGGAGTCGAACATCGGGGAGCCGCTACAGATCCACTCTGAGCAGGATGAGAGGACATCAAGGACACGGGGGCGCTTCCAGGCAGCGCAGGGAAGGCCATCGACACCAGGGGCGCTGGTCGGCATTTTCTCCGCGAACTTGGTGAAATCATGGCGCGCTGGCGGGCCCACCTGCCCGGCCAACGCGCTGCTGTTGAAGCGGCCGAGGCGTGGCGAGCGCCAGGCCCCGGCGGCGCCTTCGCCGAGAAGACGCGGCCCCAGTAGTCGGACAGCTCAGCGAAGACGCCCACGGGGTCCGCGATCGCGTGACTCTCGACGCGGATCCCGGTGAGAACTTTCCTTGCCCGGAAGGGCGAGAAGAGCAGAGCACGACGTCGTAGCGCGCGCCTTTGTCCAGCATTCTTGGCTCGACGCCGGGAGCTGGCCTCCTGGGCCTCCTCAGCAAGGAGGGATGCCTCCTTGCGCTGCGCCTCCTCCCTCTGCAACCGGGAGTGGAGCGCGGCGAAGCGAGGGGGGGTCAGTCAGGGTGGCACGACTGACATTGAGGTCGATGTGGACGTACTCGGAGATCCACGGGTGGAGCCTGCAGAGCCTCGAAACGGCCTCGAAGTCATCGCCGTGGATGAGCCTCGCGAGCGTGCGCGTGACCATAGCTTTCGTGTGGACCCCGTTGGGCATCCCGTGAATCTTGGCGTTGCGGATGACCTTCGCAACCTCCTGGAGGACGGTCGTGGCGGCGATATGAGCGCGAGGCGCAGTCATCTGCTCAATCATGGCGGCGTCCAGGTACTTGTCTACCAAGTCAGAATATAGGTTGTGCTCGAAGTAATGTCGTGGAATTGGTGCGCACGGCTGGATCTGCGGGGAGCGGCCCCCCTCCTGGGGCGCGGCTGCCCCGTGTAGCACCGCCGCAAGCACAGCGCGGTCGCTGGCGCCCAGGACGCGCATCTCCTCGGGGCCCAGGTTGGTCGCGGCGGCCTGGCGCCCATGGCACAGGAGCCACGGGGGCGCGGAGATGAAGATCTCGTCAATCTTGGAGGCGGACTTGGCGTAAGCAGTCCAGTGGGTCGGGCCGACTGGGACGAGCTCCGCGTAGACCTTCGCCATCGCACGCCAGTGGCGCCCCGCGCGACCGGCACCAGGTAGACGTTCCCGTGGAAGAGCCGCCTCGCCAGAAACCTGACCGCGCCGGAGGGGCAGTTCGTCCGACCAGTTGAAGTCACCGGCCACGAAGCAGGTCCGCGTCTGGGGGGACTCCTGCGACCAGCGAGCGTCTGAGATCATGTCGGTGGTGACCGTCTTGGAACGGATGGCGCTGAGCCCGTGGTTGTGTACGTTCCAGATGATGAATTCCTTGTGGTCGCGCACGCTCCCGGTCGGGGCGCACGCTGCCGGTGACCTCGAGGGTGTCTCGCTGGCATCAGGACATCCGGTGCGCGTGGCGGCTCATGATCGGCATCGGCCCGGTCTCCTTTTTGGTTGCGCACGCTCCCGGTGGGGGCGCACGCGGCCGGTGACCTTGAAGGTGTCTCGCCGGCGTCAGGTAGGTCACCGACATCCGGTGCACGTGGCGGCTCATGGTCAGCATCGACCTGGTCACCGCCGTCGCCGCAAGCAGGCCACGGTAGGCGAAGGTGGAGCCGCTGGATGCGGCCATGCACGGGAGCGTTGTGGGACACCACTGCGGGGGCGGCCCAGCCTGCGATCTGGTTGACGAGGATCACGACGCCACCGCCAACGACACCTTCGGGCAGGTAGGAGGAAAACATGCATCCTTGGAAGTGCACCCGGTGGAGGATCTCGCGGAGGACGGTGTCGTTTCCACGGACCTCCTGGAGGAGGACGATGCCGTTCGCCTCCAAAGCATTGCCGAGAGCGTGGATCTTCGGGTCACTGATCTTGTCTGGGGTGGTCAGAGCCCTGCTGTTCCACGTGGCTATCTTGAAGGCGTGGTGCGGCGCGAATGCGTCAAAGACACCACTCTGGGGCGTCTGGCGTGAGAGCGGCTAGCAGGGCCATCGCCATTTGGGGGCGTTGAAGCCCAAGGGATTCGATACCTTTGTCGTTCCACATAAGTGCGACGTTGCCGTCGGGCTCGACGCCGATCTTGACCACGGGGGTCCAGTCATGGGTGATGGTACCCGATTGCTTGTCCGCGAAGAAGCGTTTCCTGGTGGCGGCCGTGAGCGCCCGCCTTGCTTTCCGGAGCTTGAACTCGAGGGTGCGGTCATGCTGGTTCTTATCCTCATCGACCGCGAGATTGATGAGGTCGCCGCTGGGGGCGGGGCAGGAAAATGACCGCCAAGAACCGTCAGCACGCCGAAGGGCGGACCGGGCGAGTGTGACCTGTTTGGTGGCCCACTCGCGTGTACCCTTGAATTTCAGGGTGAAGCTTTTGCCGAGGTCGTCACTGATGAGCTTCACTCGGTCCGGTTTGATGTTGGCTGCGTCGAGCCAGTCGGTGAGGGAGGCGCTGACCTGGTCCTTCGCCACCTGGCCGCGGGCGACGACGCGCAGGATGGTGGTGTCCTTGGGGCGGTTCCAGGCCGCCCCGGCTGGAGCGGGGCCGGGGTCGCCGCCGCGCAGGGGCCCAAGCTCCTTCTCGAGGGCGTCCAGCCTGGCTGCAAGTCTCGCGTTGGTGATGTCAACGTCGTCCATGCGCTTCTCCAGCGTGTCGATGCGCCGACCGAAGAGATTCTGCCCCTCCTGGGCGATCTCTGAACCCAGGCTGGTGACGCCAGCCGCAATCTTCTTGAATCTGGTGGCGGTGTTGTTCGCCGCGTCTTGATGCGCCTCCGCCATGGCGGAGATCCTGGAGCCCATCCTCGACGCCAACTCCTTGAGAGCGTGGCGATGCTCTGCCCTGGTGACGTGGTCGTCGTCGTCAGCGCGGTCCGTGCTAGAGGCGTCATCGTCCCGCCCAGGGCTGTGGGAGCCCTTCCGATCCCGGTCGTCGCCGTCGGAGCCGGGGCGAGGAGGTAGCCGATCGCCCTCGCCGCGGGGTCGAGGCTGCCAGGGGTCAGCACGGTGCTCAGAGCTGCCAGGCTGCCATGGGTCAGCGCATGCGCCTTCGGAGAGCGCCTCACCACGCCCTTGCTGACTGCGGCTCCTCCGAGGTGTAGCAGATCCTGCTCCAGCTGCAGCGTCGCGGGATCGATCTTCGGAGCGGCGATGCCGATGAGAAGCGCCGGACCCAGCGCCTGCAGGAGCTCGGTCGTCGGATCGAGGCTGGCGTCGAGTTCCCCTGTCGCCAGGAGGCATGTCTGTGCGAGAACGAGCGCGCACGAGAATGAGAAGGGCGCCAGGCGGCGCATGCACTGCGGGCCGACAGGCCGAGAAGCAGAGTGTAAATGGATATGTAGGTGGGGCAGACGCCCAGCAGTGAAAAGCAGTGCGCCGGACGCGGGGCGCTTGAGCCAAAATGGCTTGAGCCAAAATGGCTTGAGCCAAAATGGCTTGAGCCAAAATGGCTTGAGCCAAAATGGCTACGGACCTCCTCCTCCTCCTCCTCCTCCTCCTCCTCCTCCTCTCCTCCTCCTCCTCCCCTCCCACTCCTCCTCCTCCTCCTCCTCCTCCTCCTCCTCCTCCTCCTCCTCCTCCTCCTCCTCCTCCTCCTCCTCCTCCTCCTCCTCCTCCTCCTCCTCCTCCTCCTGCATCATCAGCATCATAGTCCCACCAGCCCTTTGGGCGTGAGTGGTTTAGAGAGCCCGCTCTGTTCTCAACCCTCCTTCCCCTTCGGGGAGGGGTTTATCCCTCCCCCTACCCCCTCCCCCTGGGCCTGGAGAGGTCCTTTCGCGGGTGGTCAGGGGGGTCCTTTTCGACTCCTGGGAGGGCTAAAAAACGACACCCCTCACGAGGATTCTGGCCCCGACGGGGGGGACCAGAAAAAATGCTCTCATCTTCTTTGAAGCCAAAATCATTGATTGTACTAAGGTTCTGGCCCCATTTTGGCCTTCTGAGGGGGCAGCACTCATTACAGCTCCCCTCTTCCTTCAAGGCAAAATCATTGATTTTACGAAGGGTTTGGGCTCAGTTTGCCCTTCTGAGGGGGCAGCGCTCATTGAAGCTCCCCTCTTCTTTGATCCATCCCCTCCACGATGGCCCCAAGAAGCGCCCAGGAGGCACCAAGAGGCCCCAAGATGGCCCCAAGAGGCCCCCAGGAGGCCCCCAAGAGGCCTCCAAGAGGCCCCCAAGATGCCCCCAAGAGGCCCCCAAGAGGCCCCAAGAGGCTCCCCCGAGGCACCCAAGACGCTCCTGGAAGCCCCTGGGGCCGCCAAGAGGCCCCCAAGACGCCCCAAACGGCCTCCAAGAGGCTCCCAAGAGGCCCGAAGAGGCTCCCCCAAGGCACCCAAGACGCTCCTAGAAGCCCCTGGGGCCGCCAAGAGGCCCCCAAGACGCCCCAAAAGGGGACGAGGTGCCCGAACGCCTCACGCCACGAGGAGCCCGAACGACTCACACCAGGACGAGGGGCCCGAACGACTCACACCACGAAGAGCCCGAACGACTCACACCAGAAGGAGGGGCCCGAACGACTCACACCAGGACGAGGCGCCCGAACGACTCACACCACGAGGAGCCCGAACGACTCACACCACGACGAGGGCCCCGAACGACTCACACCACGAGGAGCCCGAACGAGTCACACCAGGAGGAGGGGCCCGAACGACTCACACCAGGACGAGGGGCCCGAACAACTCACACCACGAGAAGCCCGAACGACTCACACCAGGACGAAGAGCCCGAACGACTCACACCACGAAGAGCCCGAACGACTCACACCAGGAAGAAGGGCCCGAACGACTCACACCAGGACGAGAAACCCCAAACGACTCAAACCACGAGGAGCGCTTTCTCTCCCTCCTCCTCCGCCTCGTCCTTCTCCCGCTCCCACCACAAGGAGGATGTACAAGGAGGCGGGAGGAAGGAG
This sequence comes from Prorocentrum cordatum, assembly GCA_963575745.1. Lineage (NCBI taxonomy): Eukaryota > Dinophyceae > Prorocentrales > Prorocentraceae > Prorocentrum > Prorocentrum cordatum. The sequence goes on along the minus strand of CAUYUJ010016335.1, from coordinate 226,443 downwards.
GAACAGGGGAGATATGCGGGGGCAGGCGGAAACACGCCTGAAAAACACGACTGTCGGCATGCTTCGCAAGAGTTGCTGTTTTGAGATGGGCTGGTGGGGATACGCGAAGCGTAAAGAATTACCATCATTACCTCCTCCTTTATTCAGCAAACTTCTCCCTCCACCTCCTCCATCATCACCATCCTCATCCTGGTCCCCTCCCCCACCTCTGCCGAAATGGCAGCTGTACTGCAGCAGGGAGGCGGAGGGAAACAAAAAAGGATATGTTGCCAATGTATGGTATCGTACCTCGATAGATCGAGGATCGATCGAAAAGCAATCGATCGAGGATCAATCCTCGATGAATCCTCGATTCATCCTCGATCGATCCTCCTCGAAGACTTGTCCTCGAGGACCGAACCTCCTCAATCGATCGAGGATCAATCCTCAAGGATCCATTCTCGATCCGTCCTCCCCCCCGCAATAGTAGCCTGCCCTCGGCGGCTTACGGAGGGTACCGCCGCCGGCCGCGGTCGCGTGGGTCCGCGCCGCGGCCGCGCGCCCTGCGGCGCAGGTGGGATCGTCGCGCGATGGCGTTGCGCAGCAGGGGATCAGGGGGGGAGGAGGCGGGGGAGGAGGAGGAGGAGAGGACGAGGAGAAGAGGAGGAGGAGGGCGGAGGCAAAGGCTAAGGCTAAGGCGCGTTAGGGGCGGTGCCGACCAAAGGGCCCCGGGAGGGGCCTCGAAATCGAGCGAAATGTACGGAAGCACCGGGCCCGTCAGCTATTCGCTGTTGGCCGTGCCTGGACACCCTCGGGATTTCTCTGGAATACGTAGGGGGCCCGTCGCGGGAAAGGCCTCCCTGATTGCAAAGACTCGAAGGGGAAATGGGCAGACCAGGAATTGCCCTGCATGGGCGCCCCCGTCGCTGCCCAGGACATACTAGAAGGCGTACTGACGCCCTTGCAGAAAATGAAGGCCTCCTCTGCCCAGGACACCCAACTGCAGCGCTCTTTGTCTCGCTCCCCCCACGCCCCGTCTCACCCCCCCCCCAGAGCTCGCGGCGAGCATCTCTGATCAGAGGGCCCCATGAGATCTGGCGAACAAATCCTACACCTGCGCCCCGAGGGAGACCTGGGGGGAGCCGAGCCCGGCGCCAAACGCTCCCAGCACGGGAGACGATTCTTTTTCGATGCGCCAACTGCGCGCCTGTCATTTCTCCTCGCGGGCAAAGGCGTGCAGTGGCAACATGTATAAGATAAGGCACCTGGTTTGATCGAATTCTTTGCGTGTCTCTCCTTCAAGCATCACTACACCGAGTTACTCCCAGCATCGCAAAGCACACGCGACTTGGCCATCTGAGCCCTCGGCCTGCAATCGCGAAACAATATCACGAAATGTTTATTCATCGCCGCTCGCAAATAAATTATAGATTCTGCCCATCAGCACAGGGTCGGTTCGGGCTCTTGCAGCACCTTGTATCTTATCTTCGGCCTCTTCCAGGTCTGCCCGAATAAGATCCAGAGAATTAACATGACTCTCGGACAGCCCACAATGAGACGACAAGCGTTCGTATGCATGCGCACGAAAATCCAATTGGTCCCGGGTGAGCACGTCAGACAGGTCAAATATTTCTTCGAGCTGCTCGATTGCCAGTAAAATCTCATCGTCCTACGTTTCGGCCGAACTCGCCAGCACCCTTCTTTCAGCTTCGTCCAGCTCCGCACGAATAATAAACAAGTACGTGTCTTCGCCTCTTAGACAACCAATTTCGATTCGACGAACTTTCAAACTCGCGCAACAGATCATCAAATAAGTCGCGGGTCACCTTTTCCCCTGGCTGTTCGATGGCCGCGGTAATGAGATTCGTCTCATTCGGCTGCTGCTTGCGAAAACAATATTTAATCATATGCATACGTCCGCTATGCTTGGGGTCAAATACACTCTTGTCTTGATTCCACTGTTTACCCGTGGCCGGACGCTCCACCTCCTCCCTCTCCTCAGTTTTCACAGAATTGGCAAGACAGTTTGCTTGTTCATCTTGTTCCCTTGGTGCGCCCGGCCCTGAGAAAGGGCGAAGAGTACTCTGGCTTGCATGAGTATTAGTTTGCAACCAAGATCCCACCGAAGGCACATGCGAACACGGCAAAAATGTTACGCGCGTGACATCATGCGTGCACTCTGCATGCTGATCTACCTCCAGACCTGGCGAATATTCAACCTCTTCATACTTAACGCCAGGTGGATCGCACGTGGACGTCTGATCCTGGCTCTTCGTCTCGACGAGGAGGTCGCACCTTTAGGATGACTAAGAGGCGACAGATCACTTTCGAGAGACAATCCTGCGGGCGGAAGCATAAGCATGAATATATGTGGCTGGGGACATGTGTCCGAGCTCCCCCTGGCCTTTTACAGCAAGCGGAAGGGACCCGTGGGCATGTGGCTGGTTCCCTTGGAAGTTTCGGGCGAGACGTTCCCTCAACTGCTTGCTCCGAAACGCTGTCTAGGAGGAGGAGGAGGAGGAGGAGGAGGAGGAGGAGGAGGAGGGGAGGAGGAGGAGGGAAGAGGAGGAGGAGGGAGGGAGGGGGGGAGGAGTGAGGAGAAGTGGGCAGGAGGGAGGAGGAGGGAGGAGGTGAGGAGGAGCAAGAGAGCCCAGAATCGAACCGATAGGTCGAATCGGCGATCGAAACGAATCAGATCGGCGGAGGTCGGAAGCCAAGTCGGGATAAGTCGAATCGGCAGAAATCGGCAGCCTAGTGATGCCCCCATTGATAAACCGAAATCCAAATCGGAAGCCGAAATCGAATTAAATCGGAATCGGAATCGATCGAAATCAAATCGAATCTAGTCGGAAACGAACCCCGAGGAGTGAGGAGCAGCATCGAGGGATCCCTCCTCCACCGTGAGATCGTTGGGCACGAAGTCGTACTCGACCGACGGGTACACCTGCACGATGTTGCCGCGTCGCCCGCGCACGTTGTAGTTCACGATCCTGGCGTCGTCGGGGACGTCGAAGGGGCGTTTCTCCACCTTGAAGCTGTGGGTCCGGTCCTGGAAAGTGCGACCGTACTGGTTCGTGTTCAAGTTCATCTGGAGCATGTAGTCGGGGCCGAGGTTCACGAAGTCGGCGATCGGGTCCTGGGAGGGCCCTGGACCGGTGCGCCCTGCGGCCCCACCCCGTGGAGGAGAGGAGAATGGGAGGGGCGGGCGAGGGTCTTCATCCTCATCCTCATCATGTCTCCGCGCGTCTGCACCCTCCTCCCTCCCACACCTCCTCCCCCCCCTCCTCCTCCTCCCTGTCCTCCTCCTCATCCTCCTCCTCATCCTCCTTCTTCTCCTCATCATCGTCATCCCCTCCTCCTCCTGCTCCTGCTCCTCCTCCTCCTCATCCTCCTCCTCATTCCATCTCCATCCGTCTTCCTATAATCAATCACCCCCTATTGCAACACCACACGTGTTCGTAGGCTGGGCCTGGCGTTTCGCTTGAGACTTTCATGCGATACGTTTTCCTGAGGCCATGCGGGACACCAGCACCTACAAGGACGGAGAGCCAGTGGTTTCCAAAACGTGGCCCTCGTCTCAGCAACGCGCACATTCGTCACACAACTTCCAGCATCTACAGGGATGGACGGCCAGTGGCTTCTAGAACACGTCTCTCGCCTTAGCGCCGCGCACAGTCGACCGTAAAAGTTCCCAACAGCTGCAGAGATGGTGGGCCAGCGGTTCTTAGAGATGCGTCCCTCGCCTTCGCGCCGCGCACCGTCGACATGACCAGGGCCGTGCCATGTGTGCAGCACCTGCACGGATGGTCTCCGCACGGAGCTGTCGCTGTACAGTCATCGTGCTACCAGAAGGAGCACACAATGAAGAACAGAGGGGCGTTTTTGGCCACGGTGGGCCTAGGCCACAAAAGGCTCCACGACATGAATCTGGGAAACTATCCGGAAGCACGAGCCCCTCCCGAGCCCAGAGCGATCCTTCTTTCGGCGTCTTGACTGCACACCTCCTCACGATTCATCATCCCACCTCTGTTGGTTGGCGTTTCTTTTACATCGATGGGATGGAGGGGAAACCATAAGGTACCGATACCGGTGCTCCCGAGATCACCCGCGGTGGTGCGTTCTGACCCAGATTTCGGGGCGAGTCCAGCCGCGGCGACGAGGGCCTCCCGGGAGGCCCAGCAGGGCGAAATCGAGGGAAGGGTACACTCGACAAGACGCAAGAGTGACCCTGGGTAAGAGTGACCTTCGATGCTCGGCTTTTTGCGGGCCGCGGGTGGATTGAACACGAGCGCGCAAGACGCTGCTACCGCATCGCTTTCGGCGATGCGGGGAGCCCTTTGGGCCCGCACCCAAAGGCCACTCCGGCGAAAGGTCACTTTACGTCTAGTCGATACGCCTTGGGATACCCCCCCTCTACGAACCCCGGTATCGGCGCCTGCTCCTCCTCTGAGATGGAGGGTGGATCCGCTGCACAGCACGAGTAAAGCCGCCCGGGCGGCAGGCCCCTCCGTGGGTGGGGCCGACCCTCAAGGGGGTTCGGGGGAAGAAGGGGGGCGCTGTTCTCGCAGAGGAGGGGACCATCCGGGCGCTGTTCCCGCATCC
>CAUYUJ010016335.1:209362-216862 GCA_963575745.1 Prorocentrum cordatum | reverse complement strand
GCGGAGAAGAAGAGCGAGCGCGGCCGGACGAGAGAAAGAGGTAAAACGCAGAGCGAATGACCGAAGGCGTAGCCAGAAGGTGGCATCGTCGGAAACGAGGAGTGGACGGGGGTGACCCTTCCACTCCCCCGAAGTGGGGTCCTTGCCCTGCTCGAGGGCCTTCCTATACGCCAAGTCCTTGCTGGGCGCCGAGCCCCGCACAGGGCCCCCACGGCCGCGGGCGCGCGGCCGACGGCTGGGCCCCGAGGGCCGCAACGGCGGCAGCAAACGAGGGAGGGCCCGACAAGGGCCAGACAGCGCCCCCGAGCGCTGTCGGGCCCTGCGGGGCCTTGAGCGGGGAGGGCATGGCCAGGAGGGGGAGCGCCCCGAGCAACCCAGGAGCCCCGCGGCGCGGAGCCCCCCGAGGCCCGACTGCGCCCGATGGGCGGAGGCCCGTCAGCACGGCCGGCGGCAGGAGGCCCGCCAGCGCCTTCCAGGGGGCCGAGGGACAGGCGCGGCGCCTTCGGGCGCGGCCCATCAAGGGCCCACGATCCCCCGCGACCAGTATCCTCCTTCCTGGCGACGGGGGCGGCGGACGAACGAATTGAGGAAGGGGAAGGGGCGGCAGGCGAAGGTCTCGCAACTTTGGCCTGCCTGCAGGCCTCCCCCGGGTCGTCATCCCCCCTCCCCTCCTCCGTCTGAAAACGTGCCTACGCTCTCGAAGGCCAAGGGCCGCACAGGAACACCAAACTCCGAGGGCGGCGGCTCCCTAGAATCCTCCAAGACTTCCGTGGCTTCGAAAGGACGGGCCTCGATGAGGGCCCTCCACGCGCGCGCCCCAGGAAGACCCGCCACCACAGGAAGGCATCGAACCCTCAGGGCCCGCGACGCAGGGTGAAGTACCCTCGAGGCCCCAGCAGGCCGCCGCCTCGGCTACTACACACGCGCGGAGCCTGAGGGCCCTCGCACCTCGGGCGGTCAAGGCGAAGGCCTCACAGCGATCACAGGCATACTTTTGGCCCGACTTCCTCACACGATGCGGGCGCCCCGCGGGCGCCCGCGGCGGCGGCGGCGGGGGCGCCGCGGGGCCGTCGGCCAGGCCTCCTGCTGCCGTCTGCCTCACGCCAGGGGCTGCTCCGCGAGCAGCCCAAGCGCGGCGCGGCACAGCGTTCCGCCGCCGTGGAGGCTCGACCCGATCAGAGGGGACGGCCCCTACGAGCTGGAACCTCGACCCGGCCACCCACGCTGCCACCTGCCGCGCAATCAGCAGCGCGAGGGAGTAGCGGCCCACAACGCCCTGCGGCACGTCATGCAACTTACGACCTCGCTCGGCAGCCTGATCCGCACGGTCGTCGCAGCGCTTCTCCCAGCAGTCATCTGTCCGATGCCCTTCCACGTATGTGAATGTGATCGGAGCGCCTCCCCCGCGATAGCTGGCACCACCGTGGTCATCGATGCGGCGGGGCATCTGCCTCCAGAGGTCGGCGTTTTCACGCCGCGGGCAAGTGCGCCAGCGGCGCCCTCTCTCTAGCACGCCGACGAGCGGCTGATAATCAATGTAGATCCGCAAAGGGGCCACTCCCACGGTCAGAACCTGAAGTATCGCGCATAGCTCGGCTCTGCCCGAAGTCTGGCGAGAGCCTGGCAGCGGCCCGAACGCAGCGCCGAAGCACCGAGAACCACCAACAGCCACGAAACCCCACCCTGATCTGAAAGCTGCCTCCCAACGCAGAAGTTTCTTGCACGAGCCATCCGCGAAGACACCACCAGCGACAACAATTGGTTCAGCCCGACCAGCCTTGTCATAATGCCAGTATCCCGAGTCGCCCCGAGGAGGCAATGCAGGCAGTCCAGAATTCGGGAACAAGGCCCTCGACAAGAACAAAACTCCAGGCACAGTGCCCCGCGCCAGTTCCAACACTTCAGCGTCGACCGCATGCCTCCGAAATTCACAAATACGCACCATGGCGCAAGGTCCCTGAGACACCTTCGCGCAACAGACAGCGCGGGGAGGTCGCATGAGCGCACTGATATAGCCTCTGCTACGAGGAACACCGCCCCCCCCCCCCCCCCTCACAGCAGAACGAACGGCGGCTTTGGCAACTGGACCCAAGAGCCACACCTCTTCACTTTCCGCCCAGCGCGCAAGAGACCACGCATCGGTGCTAGCCTACAACCAGCAGGACCCTTGCGACCGGGCCCAGGAGCCCCAGGCATAACATCGCGACGCTTAGACCACTGTAACCAACCAACAGCCTCATAGTCCTGTAAAGCGAGCCATCGAAGCACTGAAGGGGCCGCATCCCGAAGACCCAACTGCTCGCCATATCTGGCACGGACAGCAAAGGCAGAAGAGCATGTCCATTCAAGCGCCAGCAGAGATCGCGAGAAAGCGCCAGCTGGCCCAGTGACGAGCCGCCAGTTGTCAGCTTAAGGAGCTGCAGCAATAGCGCGGCACTGCGTGCACCATGCCTCCTGCATATCAAGCTGGTCGACGTCACCAGCGCGGGCCATCACTACCCAATCGCGAGCGGGCCCAAAGACGGAAACGCAAGCCGGCAGATGACCAGGCGATCGAGCGAGTCGCGAAGCAATCGAGCGAGAGGCACCGCTTGGAATCGCGTCCAATTCCATTTTGATTTGACTAACCATGCACTAGACAATGTGCGGCGCAGCTCTCAAGATACCCAATCCGCAAGTGATGTCAGGGCCGATGGCTGCGCGCGCCACCTTCCGACACTTGGCGCCCAAGACCAGGGGCCTCTGGAAGTGACGGGCTCGCTTGGAGACAGCCTTCACACTGCGGCGTAGGACACGGGGCTGGATTGGCTTCCCCGCACCGACCTCGAGCCCACGAACCTCAAGCCAGGAGCGGGCACAGATCCCAAACCTCCGAAGCCTCTGAGAGACGCGGGGGGCGGCGCGGTCGCGAGACGCAGCCAACGTCGCCTTGGACTTGGCCACGGGGAGGCCCAAGTCCTTCAGGGAGTCGCAGAACAGGCCGACGATGCCGGAGGCCTGCCCCTCCAGCACCTGCAGTGGAGCAAAAACATGTGAGGTGAGGTCGCTGGCGAAGACGCCCAGGGCGCGCGAGGCGCCGATGCTGGCGTTGGCGGCGGCGTCGGCCTGGACCAAGTACTCGTCGAGCGCTGAAATCATCAGTAGCTGCACGAAGGCCGCGGCGAACTTGCACCCTGGTAGCGCACCCAGCTCAACGGCGACCGGGTAAGACGTGGCCTGTAACCACACCTATATGCGAGGGGCACGGCAAGCGGCCAGGGCACACTCCAGCAACTGCCGCGGACAGCCATGCTGTCGGGCAGCCCCGGCAAGGATGGGGCAGGAGATGCGGTCGAAGCACTTCTCGACGCCCGAGATGACAATGACCACTCCGAGGCCATCGGCAAGAACAACCTCGGCACGCAGTAGCGCCCGAGAGGCAACGTCAAGAGTAGTCTTGCCCGCCGTCACGGCGAAGTAGGGCCGCTCGTGTTCCAGGAGCCAATCTCTCAGCTGCTGGCCTCGGGTCTGAGACCAGACGCGGTAGACGGCAACCAGCAACGCCATGGGGCGCCATCCCCCCCAAATTTCGGCTTCGCCAGAAGTACAATGTGAACCGCCGTCATCTGCGTAGGCCAACGCCCCTAGTGCCCGGCGAGCCACATGATATAAATGAAAAGAGACAGTGCGGCATCACTCAAGAGGCTCAAGGACCGCGGCGCCAACTTATCTGCCCCCTGCCCTGTGGTCCATCTGAAGCTCTTGGCGGCCCTGCGAACTTCAGCGATGCGAGGCACAAGCAGCGCCGCCTTCGGGGGTCTCTGAGTGGCCGGGTAGATGTCCGAAGTGCCATCGAAGTCAGCCAAATGCCGAGTCTCATAGGAGTGACTACCGTGGCCTTCGCCCTCCACCTGGGACAAGGTGGGGCAGCTCGAGACAGGCGCGGCCCTCCAGATCTTAGATCAACCGTCCATCTGATCATCAGCCACATGCTGCGCGGCAGACGCGTCGACACTATGTCTCTGCACCTGGGAACGCGGCGCGCCGAAAGGCTTCGTAAATAAGAACAACGGCTTGATGCGGCCAGCCTCGAAGTCCTGGGCCCAGTCGGAGAGGTTGCGGCGCTGGAACTGGCGCGACGCTCCAGGACGTCGGCGAAGCGCACGAGCCAAGCGGCAGCCGCATGGACGTCATCTCGGGCGGCCACTCGCAAGTCATCGAGATCCACGGCTGGGCGGGAGCCCATGCGGTTGACATCGGGAGCAGGTAGAGGTGCAGCAAGCAGCGCAGGAATTCGCAGAGTTTCACCCTAGCGCCCCCCCACGGGCGGCGGCGCGCCATACCGCTTTCGCCCCGCGCCGGGGGGGGCGGCCCGCATGATCGCGGAGCGGCGTGACCTGGTGCCACTCGGTGCTCTCGGACAACGCCGTAGGCGGCAGCGGCTCGAGGGCTTGCTGCGGCCCTGCGCCGACGTCGCCAGCATCCCTTCCAAGGAAGGGGCGGCGCGGAACTCCACGCTCAGAGCCACAGCAGCGAGCTGAGCAGCGCGCCAACGGTCATAGCGGGCACCATCGGCGCCCAGAAGGCCGCGAGCAGCAGGAAAGAGTTGCCGTAGAAGAAACACCACTCGACGGCATTCAGAATCACTGCACGCCCGCTCGGCACCAGCGGACACCAGGCGTTCGAGTCGCCGAGGGACATCCGGGCGCACGGCACCACGCAGCAAAAGATCAGACACGGCTTGTGCAAGCCGCCGCGCGCGCCGAGCATCAGGCGGAGCAGCAGGACGCGGGCCCGCAGGAGGGCCACCTGCCTGTCGCCAGCGGCGCTTGACACGCGCAGCTCGCCCTAAGAAGCGGGGGGCGCCCCGCTCAAGGCCGCAGGCGCGAACCAGCTCCTGCTCGGCGGAGTCCGCGAGGGCGGCGCGAAGCCCGCCAAGCCGAACCTGGGCTTCAGCGGGCGCAGCCTCACCACCGAGAGCGACATCCGCCCCCACGGTGTCAACGCGGTCGGCGTCAGCAACCAGAATGGCACCATCAGGAAGTTCATGCCTCGGGAAGCGCGAGGCCCCGCCAGCGCCACGAACTTCACCGCTTTGGCCCGCGCCGCCAGGGTGGTCATCATGGGACGGCGCGGGGCGCCAGGCCATCCTGGCACGGGCCTCGGCGCCGTAAACGACCCAGCCAGGGACAAGCTGACCAGCCAGAAATCGACGTTGGAATAGTTTCCCCACGAGCTCCGACATGCCCCCACGGTGGAGCGTGGAGTTTCTGGCGCGAGATCGCGCGACAACCTGTGCAGGAACGCAGTCCAGGTAGCAGATGCCCGCCAAGTCCGACGGGTCGCAGATAGAGTCAGCAGCCATCACGAACGGCCTATTCCAACCACGAAGTGCCAGCGAGATGTCGAATAACCTGCTGGCATTCCCAGTCGCCCCCTGGCCCACCTCGAAGGAAGCAGACACCAAAATATGACCACCTTTGATCCCGAAGTCCGCATGGCAGGCCACACAGAAGCTCGGAATCAACTCGAGGGAGCCAGCTGCGCGAAGACCTGGTAGCGCAGTGACACTGATATGCCGCCTGACAAAGAGTCCACCCCCAGCGGACGACCGCCCAAACTCAAGGCGGCGGCAAGCAGATATTATGGCGCGCCATCCAGATCGGGCTGCCCATCCCTGCGCGCGAAAAACTCCACCCCCATCAATGCGGAGCTCTCGCGCGGCGACAACCAGAACCGAAGAGTCACACGCAATCACAAATTCACGGCAGGACCCCCAGGACGAGCCGTTGTAGGTGACGAAAGCCGTATCCTTGCGAGCAGCACGCCGACGACCTCGCCGCTGCCGTCCATCCCCGCGCGTTCCCAGTGGCTGGCCGCGGGGCCGCCTGAGGTACGAAAAGCGGTTCCAACCATCGGGGGCCTGTCTCCAGCGGCAGCGGGGGCAGCAGCAGCAGCAGCAGCAGCAGCAGCAGCAGCAGCAGCAGCAGGCGCGCCCGCAGGTCCTCCATCCAAGTGCTGGCGCAGCCGCTGGGACAGCGGGCGCGGCACCGGTTGCTGGGAGGGCTGGCTGGGCGGCCTGGCCAGCTCCTGGCGCGCCGAGGGCTCCCTGCAAGGCCTGAACTCGGAAGGCCGCGCCCATGGCCAGGGCCTGGCTGTTGATGGCCTCCATCAGCTGGACGCCCTGACCGCTGGCCACGGTGGACCGCGCGCTGCCGAGGAGAGCCTGAAGGCCGACCAGCGCGGTGGCGAGACCAGCGAGGTCGCCCGCGGGGGCGGTCGCAGTGGCCGCCACGGCACGGCGCACATCTGCCAGCTCGGCCTCAGTGCTAGCCACCTTGGCGCCATGCTGGGCCAGCAGGCTGGTGAGGCGCTCGACCTCCGCAGTGGCCTGCGCCAAGGCCTCGGTGGTGTGGCCGTGGTTGGCCTTGGCGTCGCCGAGGCGATTCTGCGGGCTGCAGAGGAGCAGCTCGGGAGGCTTGGTCTTGCGCCGCTCCGCCTCCAGGCGCGCCAGGTCATCGCGGGCTGCAGCGACCAGCGGGTGGTCGCCCCCGTACTGCAGGTTGCGAAGGGCCTGCAGTCCCTGGCGTGCCCGCTGCAGCGCGGGGCTGGTCGCGGGCTCGGCGGCACTTGCAGAAGGAGAGGCTCCAGCGTCTCCAGCAACAGAGCGGCGGCGGCGCCCAGCAGAAGCAGAACGAGCAGAAGGCGTCTTGGGCGCTGTGTCCTCAGCCTTCGGCATCCGCCCCAGCTTGTCGCGGCCGCACTTGTAGCAGGTAGTCCGCGACCCAAAGTTGGTGCGGAAGCCGCCGGCGCGGGTGGCGGCATACGCCCACTGCGGGCCCGCGGAAGTCTGCCACGGCGGCGTGGACATGTCAACGGCGACAGCGCGTGGACGCTCGCCGTGATGACCTGCCAGCGTGGCGCGAGCGGCTGCGAGGCGCAAGGCGGACCGTGCCTGCGCTCGCTGCCGCCGAGCTCGGCGGTGCCAGGCTGGGGAGCGCGACCTGCGCTCCAGGATGCTGCACGAGCGCCCGCCGCGAGCGCGCAGCTGGCGTGGGGGCTATGGCCCTCGGGCGCGGCGCCCGCCCCCAGGCAAAACGGCTGCGGGGGGGCGTGGGACGGTGGCCACGGGGGCCGAGCCACCTATGAGGAGGAGGAGGAGGAGGAGGAGGAGGAGGAGGAGGAGGAGGAGGAGGAGGAGGAGGAGGAGGAGGAGGAGGAGGAGGAGGAGGAGGAGCCGACGAGAGCGTCCGAAGGGGAGCGGATCGGGCCGAGTCGGATTCGAAAGGGATCGGGCCTGCGGCGCCTGCCGGGGTCTGGGTCGTTCTGCGAGGAGTCGACGAAGAAGTAATCGCTCCCGATGTCCCGCGCGGGGAACACCGAGCCGGAGGCCTCCCCAGCGGAAGACGCCCCCAGCAGGAGCAGGAGGGAGGAGAAGGACGAAGGGGGAGGGAGGAGAATGAGGAGGGGGAGGGAGGAAATAGGAGGGGGGAGGGGGGGAGGGAGGAGGGAGGACGGAGG
>CAUYUJ010016335.1:207403-209262 GCA_963575745.1 Prorocentrum cordatum | reverse complement strand
CCTCCTCCTCCTCCTCCTCCTCCTCCTCCTCCTCCTCCTCCTCCTGCTGCTCACCACAAGAAACGCCCACCCCTCGAAAGGCCAGCACAGCTTGTGCCTGCCATGTGGGCGAGGGCCCCGCTCTGAAGAGAACTTGCCTCGCATCTGTGCGGCGCGACACCCGGAACGCGAAGCACTATGAGCATACCGCTCAACGAGGCGTCTGGCGAGACCCTCCTCCTCCTCCTCATCCTCCTCGTCCTCCTCCTCGTCGTCCTCCTCGTCCTCCTCCTCCTCCTCCTCCGCTCCGCCTCCTTCTCCTCCCTCCCTCCTCCTCCTCCTCCTCCTCTCCTCCTCCATCCTCCTCCTCCTCCTCCTCCCCCCCTCCTCCCTCCTCCCTCCTCCTCCTACTCCCTCCTCCTCCTCGTATCCTCCTCCCTCCTCGTCTCACTCCTCCTCCTCCTCCTCCTCCTCCTCCTCCTCCTCCTCCTCCTCCTCCTCCTCCTCCGCCTCCTTCTCTGGCCTCCGCCTCCTTCTCTATCCTCCTCCTCCTCCTCCGCCTTCGAAGAAGGGCACCGCCTACCCCCACCCGTGAAATTGTTGCACACCTTTACACTTGTGATCAGGAACTTCGAGGGAATCTCAAACGACAACTCCACGTTGAAAAAGTAAACTCTCTGGATCCGTGCAGCGATGCATGCGTTGAAGTTCCATTTCTTGGAATGAACCAGGTGTCAAGCAAGAGCCCCATTTACGAAAAAACAATCCCCCATGCTGCGAAACACTGCATTTGAAACACAAACGCGCGCGGCGCTGAGGCGACATCCTCAGTTTGAAAACGGCCACGGTCCAAATATTTGAAACCGCTGCAAGCTTTTGAAACGAATGCTCGCAGCGCTAAGGCGAGAGCGCCACTTTAAAAAGGAGCGGCCCTCCATCCGCGAAGCTATCGATTGCAAATTGTTAGCACGCATGTATACGCGTCGCTGAGGCAACAGCACAATGTTGAGAATGACCATTGATCAATCCTCGAAAGCGTTGCAAGATGTTGAGACGAATGCTCGCGGCGCTAAGGCCAGCGTACCACTTTCAAAAGAAGCCGCCCTCCATCTGTGCAGCTATCTACTGACAGTTGTTAACACGTATGTGCGCGGCGATAAGGCGAGAACACCATTTGGACAACGACACCCCCTTCCATCCCAGGAGCCACTGGAATTGATTCGGACGAATACGCACGGAGCTAAGGCAAAAGCAACAGTTTGAAAACTGTCCCCCTCCATCCCTGAAAGTATTGCAAGCTTGTGAGTCGCATGTGCGCGGCGCTGAGGCGGAAGACACATTTTGAAACACATCGCCCCTCCATCACTGAAATTGCTGTTAACGTTTAAAAACGGATGTGCACGGCGCTGAGGGAGCAGCCATATTGTGAAAACGACCCCCTCCATCCCTGACGATTATGCAACGTGTTGAAACTAACGTGCGCGGCGCGAAAGCGCAAGCCACAATTGAAAACCACCCCCCTCCATCCTTGAAAATGTTGCAAGTGCGAGCTTCAGTATCATCAGTGGTGAGGAAGTCGCAGGCGAAACGCCCAGCGCTCCCTACTGACACGTCTGGGGGTGAGCAAGGAGGAATTGTTGATAAGGAAAAAGGATGGAGAAAAAGGAGGAGGAGGAGGAGGGGAAGGAGGGGGGAGGAGAAGTGGGAGGAAGGAGGGAGGAGGAAAGAGGAGGACACGGAGGAGGAGGGAGGCGGAGGGAGGGAGGGAGGAGGATGCGGGAAGAAGAAAGGTTGTTGGACGCGGTGGGCTTCTTTTAGACCTCCGGGGCCCTCTAGAAGCCTCTGGGGACCTCCAGGGAGGACCCTTCGACAGTCTAGAA
>CAUYUJ010016335.1:192403-202403 GCA_963575745.1 Prorocentrum cordatum | reverse complement strand
TTGGTGCACTCATCGGGGCCGCAATCGGTAAGCTGGTCGGTACCGCTGTCGGTGACGCTGTCGATGCTGCAGTGGGCACTGCTGTTGGTGCAGCCGTCGGGACAGCAGTCGGTGAACTGGTCGGTGGCGCGGTGGACGTTGCTGTTGACGTAGCCGTCGGGCCAGCATTTGATGAACTTGTCGGTGCCGCTGTCGGTGCACCAGTTGGCGCTGCTGTTGGTGCAGCCCTCGGGGCAGCAGTCGGTGAACTTGTCGGCGCCTCGGATGGCGCAATCGTCGGAGCAGCAATCGGTGAACTGGTCGGTGCCGCTCTCGGTGCAGGTGTCGATGTTGTTAGGCCGTCAGCGCAGCAGGTGGTACGTACACTTATGACGAACCAACAACACACACCCATACCCATAGGGGGATCGGAGAAGGCTATGGGTGCGTGTTGTCGGATGGGGGTCCCCGCTCGAACGGGAGCGTTCCCCAGGGTCCGACAACCCGCACCCATACCCATAGCCAGTCCTCCTCCCAACGACCCCCCTATGGGTATGGGTGCGTGTTGTCCGTTCGTCAACTTATCGGTGCCTCTGTTGTGGATGCTGTTGGTGCAGCCGTCGGGGCAAAAGTCGGTGAACTGGTCGGTGCCACTGTTGGTGCTGCCATGGGCGCGCCTGTTGGCGCGCCGTCTGAGCAGCGGTCAGTGAACTTGCTGGTGCCGCTGATAATGCTGCTGTGAGTGCTGCTGTGGGTGCAACCGTCGGGGCAGCAGTCGGTGAGACTGTCGGTGCCTCTGTTGTGGATGCTGTTGGCGCAGCCGTCGGGGCAGCAGTCGGCGAACTTGTCGACGGCGCTACTGCTGATGCTGTTGGCGCAGCCGTCGGGGCAGCTGTCGGTGAACTTGTCGGGGCCGCTGGTGATGCTGCTTTTGTGCTGCTGTCGGTGCAGCCGTCGGGGCAGCAGTCCGTGAACCGGTAGGTACTGCTGTCGGTGATGCGGTCGGCGCAGCCGTCGGGACAGCAGCAGTCGGTGAACTTGTCGGTGCCGTTGCTGCTGATGCTGTTGGCGCAGCCCTCTCGGCAGCAGCTGGTGAACTGGTCGGTGCTGCGGATGGTACTGCTGTGAGCGCTGCTGTCGGGGCAGCAGGGAGGCGGAGCGGGGGGGCGGTGTTGGAGGCATTGCAGCTCACCAGGCAGCGACACCCCCTCGCCACGGGCGCAGCGCCGCACGGTCAGGAACTCTTGCACAGCGTGTCGCGGCGGCGGCCCCGGCGACACGATTTGCCCTGCGAGCGGATAGCGCGTCGCTCCGCTCCACGAGGAGGGAGGCTCGGAAGAGCTCGGGGCGTTGATGCTGGCAGCCCGGGAAGTGGATAGCGTGTCCCGCCGAAGCGTGGTGGGCCAAGGGAGCAGGAGGAGGAGGAGGAAAGGGAGGAGGAGGAAGGGGAGGAGGCGGACCACTTCCCTAGGGCCGGTGCTTCCTCCTGGGTCGTGTTCTGGACGCTCCCGAGGCCCGGCAATGGCCCCCGGAGGCCGAAGGCGGTCAGAAGCCGCCCGCTCCAACCTGTGCTGCAGCGTCGGCTCTCTGCGCGAGCCCTGGGGCGGTGTGCACCGCCTCCCCGCCCCGACCACACGAGGGCGCGCGTGCACCCCCTCCTGGGGCGCCCGGGCTGCCCCTGGACGGGGACGGGCGGGGGCCGCCGCCTGGCCGCCTGCTGCAAACGAGGCCCCGAACAGAGCAGCACAGACGACGACAGCGCCGCCGCCGCCGCCGCCGCCGACGACGCCGCCGACGCCGACGCCGACGCCGACGCCGACAACGACGACGACGACGACGACGACGACGACGACGACGACGACGACGACGACGACGACGACGACGCCGACGCCGACGCCGACGCCGACGCCGACGCCGACGCCGACGCCGACGCCGACGCCGACGCCGGCGACAACGACCAGGTCTCCATGAGTCTCCGGAGGTCGCGGAGGGTTCTGGACGCTTCCGCGGCGGCCCGCACGGCGGAGAGCCGAGAGGATGGGCCAGGGACGTCTGGCGAGGGCCAGAGGAGGGTGGAGGGATCCAGGCGACGATCGGAGGGGGGCCGAGAATCCAGGCGACGGCTGGGACGAGAATCCAGGCGACGATCGGGAGGGATCCAGGCGATGATCAGGGGAGGGATCCAGGCGACGATCGAGGGGGAGACGCAAAGGTAGGACTGCAGAGGGCGGGGCAATGAGAAGCAGCTCACGCGGCTGGATTTTTCCGGGCGCCCCCTGGCGCCAGGAGGCGCCCATGCATCGGGGACCAGGCACAGCGGCGGGGCCGACACCAGCTAACTGCGGGCATCCAGCTGGGCTCGCTCCCCAACCAAACACGAAGCCAGGACGAGGATGAAATCGGTGAGGCTACCTCGAGGACCTCTGAGATCCCGCGGCCTCTGGAGGGTGTCTCGGGCGCGGCGGCCTTCTCAGAGCGTTCCGGAACGCTCTGAGAGCGTTCCGGAACGCGCTGGAACGCATTTGTCCTCGTCCTAGCCCCGTCCGACTTACTTTTGGTCTGCGGGTCGGGAGCGGGCCCCTTCTGGTCAAGAGCTAAACGGGACGCGGGTAGCCCTAATTGGGAAGACAAAGCGCAATCCCCCGCCCGACTTACATCCCAAGCCGATATTCGACGGTCCCAGAGCTCGGGGAGGAGAGCCCAGGGAGGCCGGAGACTGGCAACAGAACTCCACGACCCCTTTTCCTCAGGATGCAGCTCCTTCGTGCTGATGAGTAGAGGGCCAAAAATCCACCCCCCTAATAAACACCCCGACAAGCGAAGCCGTTTCGCAGACCCACCCAGAGAAGGAATCGAACAGGGCAGGGCTGCTCAGTCAACGCCCAGGGCCGTTTAGCAAACGCCGATTATCAGGTCCGGGTGGTTTTCCTTCCCTTGAATGAGAGAAAGGTCGGGCATGTCCTCCTACAGGCGGATTTAGGACAAAAACAGAAAATCAAATAATCTTCAAAAATGACCAAAAAAATCAAAACGTCGCCCCCACACTATCTCTTACTAGTCTGGAATACTCCTCTACCCGACTTAACGCTGGACTCCCGGAACGCTCTGGAGCGGATTCGTCCTCGTCCTGGTCCCTGGCATTCCCGCCCCATCTCGGTGCGGGCCTCCGCCCGCCGCCGTGGAGTCTGGCCGGAAGTCGCCGCTGCTCCTTGGGCGGCGCCGGCCGCTCGCGCACCGCGGGCTGCGACCTGGACCTTCCTCGACCGCGCTTCTCCTCCTCCTCCTCCTCCTCCTCCTCCTCCTCCTCCTCTCCTCCTCCCTCCTCCTCCTCCTCCTCCTCCTCCTCCTCCTCCTCCTCCTCCTCCTCCTCCTCCTCCTCCCCTCCTCCTCCTCCTCCCCTCCTCCTCCTCCTCCTCCTCCTCCTCCTCTCCCCTCCTCCTCCTCCCCTCCTCCTCCTCCTCCTCCTCCCTCCTCCTCCTCCTCCTGCCTCCTCCTCCTCCTCCCTCCTCCTCCTCCTTCCTCCTCCTCCTCCTCCTCCTCCTCCTCCTCCTCCTCGTCCTCGTCCTCCTCCTCCACAATTACTCAATATGAATACTACTCTCCCTCTTCCCCTGATGACGGCTTGGGAGTCTTCGACCCCCCCCCCGCGTACTGTTTTTTACACACAGGTTTCCCCGGAATTGGGTTTTCGCTTGCATTTGTTTTCAAAATGCTGCTCTCGCTGAGGCGCCGGCCTCATTTTCGGGCCCCGCTCGTTCCGAATCGTGATCCCGCTGCAGAGCTGGCATTGATCGTTCCGAATCGTGATCCCGCGGGGGCCCCGATCGTTCCGAATCGTGATCCCCGCTGCAGGGTCCGGAGCCGGTTCCGGCCGCCGCCGGAAAATCGAGTTCCGAGGCGGCGCCGAAAAAAAGGCCATTCTAATACACATTGTTTTTGAAAATGCTGAATTTCTGCTTCTGGCGCCCAAGAGGCCTCCCGGGCCGATTCCGACGCCCGGGCCGGCGCCCGAGCCGGCGCCCGGGCCGGACGCCCGAGCCGGCGCCCGGGCTGGCGTCATTTCCCGTGCCATCCACGGCATGCAATGCAATGCTAGGTTGATACTAAGCTTTGCGGTGCTCCTCTACGCCATGCCCTGCCGTGCTCTACAATGCATCGCGTATATTTTCGGGATCATTGCCCTGCTCGACATCCGACTGTGCGAGTAGAGAGGGGATCTGCGCCATGGTAAGGGATGGGAGGGAGGGGTAGGATGTCAGATATGACGCGAACGCACCTAGCTTGTCCTCCTCCTCCTCCTCCCTCCTCCTCCTCCTGCCTTTTCCTCGTCCTCCTCCTCTCCTCTCCTCCTCCTCCTCCTCCTTCCTCCTCCTTCTCCTCCGCCTCCTCGTCGTCGTCTCCTCCTCCCCCTCCTTCTTCCTCCTCCTCCCCTCGTCCTCCTCCTCCTCCTCATCATCATCATATTTTTTTTCCTCCTCTTCTTCTTCCTCCTCCTCCTCCTCCTCCTCCTCCTCCTCCTCCTCCTCCTCCTCCTCCTCCTCCTTCTCCTCCTCCTCATCCTCTTAATATTCCCCACATGTTTCGCGGGGTTCGGATTTTCTTCCCTGCCGCGCCGCACCCGCGTCTCACCTCCCCCCTCCCCTTCTCCTTTTCGCTTGCACACGGACATGCCCAGGCACAGCAGGCGTGGCACATTTTCGACACCACAGGGGGTGCGCGGGGGTGGTCCCTGAGCTCGGCCGCTATTCACGAAGGTCGTCCAGGCATAGCAGGCGCGGCACTTTCTCGACACCACAGGGGGTGCGCAGGGGGTGGTCCCTGAGCTCGGCTGCTACGCACGACGGTCGTCCAGGCACAGCAGGCGTGGCACTGTCTCGACGCCTCAGGGGGTGCGTAGAGGGTGGTCCCTGAGCTCGGCCGCTACGCACGACGGTCGTCCAGGCACAGCAGGCGTGGCACTGTCTCGACACCATAGGGGGGTGCGCAGGGGGTGGTCCCTGAGTGCGGCCGCTACGCACGACGGTCGTCCAGGCACAGCAGGCGTGGCACTTTCTCGACACCAAAGGGGTGCGCAGGGGGTGGTCCCTGAGCTCGGCCGCTTTGCACGACGGTCGTCCAGGCACAGCAGGCGTGGCACTTTCTCGACACAAGAAGGGGGTGCGCAGGGGGTGGTCCCTGAGCGCGGCCGCTATGCACGACGGTCGTCCAGGCACAGCAAGCGTGGCACTTTCTCGACACCAGAAGGGGGTGCGCAGGGGGTGGTCCCTGAGCGCGGCCGCTATGCACGACGGTCGTCCAGGCACAGCAGGCGTGGCACTTTCTCGACACCAGAGGGGGTGCGCAGGGGGTCCCTGAGCGCGGCCGCTATGCACGACGGTCGTCCAGGCATAGCAGGCGTGGCACTTTCTCGACACCATAGGGGGTGCGCAGGGGGTGTTCCCTGAGCGCGGCCGCTATGCACGACGGTCGTCCAAGCACAGCAGGCGTGGCACTAAGCCTCCTTGTCCTCTTCACCTTCCTCCCCTGTAGCCACCCTGGCGCACGCGGGCTCAGACTGCTGGATATGTGAACGCGGACGGCCGCCGGTGACTCTCCGTCAAAGGAACGGCCCCCGTCATGGCGCCCAAATGCGCCATGTCCGCTCTGCCACCGCCTTGCGACCAGACCAAGAAATCAATGCAAGATATGGGCGCTGATGTGAGACTAGATGGTTTGCGAAGATATGTTGTCCGGCATGGGAGCGCCTTGGTACGCGGCGCATTTGATGCGTACCACCGACAGCTGGCAAACTGGTGGCCTGACACGCTCCTCACCAGGTACAATGAGTTGCCGCGAACAAAAGGCGCCGACGATGCCAGGAGGCAGCGCTTGACTAGGTACTTGCTGAACACTTCGTCCGGCGGGTTCCCAGCTGATCAGCCGGGGGGGGTGGACGATGGCGATGGCTCGCCGTTGGCGAAAGTTCGGCGGGTCGGCGACGCCGGCAACGGGGGCGTTGCCACGCCCGCGCAGGACACGCCTATCAAGTGCACGCCAATGCAGGCCTTCACTCCTCGGCGGTCCCCAGCAGTGCTGCTTGCTACCTCTGTTCGTTCCACAGGCACCCCTCGCATTCAGCTGTCCCCTGAGCTGGCTCAGACGGACCGCCGTTGGGCAGAAGTACCTTGGTCGCAAAGCCTGCGCGAATCAGTTCAGCTCGAGAACCTGTTGACGAAAGCGGATTCGAAGGCGGTCAAATGGCACAAGGCATTCGCTGACAAACGATCCGCCGATCCAGAGTACCGACCGTCGAGAAGGGGCGGCGATGCGGACTTGTGGAAGGCGCTTAACAGATACTCTACCAACGAGACGACGACGACGACGACGACGACCACGAGTGCGGCGACGAGTACGACGAGCACTACGAGTACAACGAGTACGACGACGACGAGTGCGACGACGAGTGCGACGAGCACGACGACGAATGCGAAGACGAGTACGACGGCGAGGTACGACGAGCACGATGACGAGTAAGACGATAGCACGGCAACGAGTACGACGACGAGTACGACGAGTACGACGACGAGTACGACAAGTACGACAACGATTCGCAACGAGGGTTTAGAACGCAGGATTGCGCATATATGATAATGACAAGCAAACACATAATATTAATTATGCTAACGGAGTTCCCCACATAAAGAGATTAACGGTTTCGTGGGACCCATTTTCTTGATGCCCTCCTCGCTTTGGCGGGGCCTCCCTGGAGGTGTGGGAGGGGCACGAAACCATGTAAATAGTATGGTTTGCCGATACCCTCCTCGCTTTGGCGGGGCCTCCCTGGAGGTGTGGGAGGGGCACGAAACCATGTAAATAGTATGGTTTGCCGATACCCTCCTCGCTCAGGCGGGGCCTCCCTGGAGGGGTGGGAGGGGGCACGAAACCATGTAATAGTATGGTTTGCCGATACCCTCCTCGCTCAGGCGGGGCCTCCCTGGAGGTGTGGGAGGGGCACGAAACCATGTAAATAGTATGGTTTGCCGATACCCTCCTCGCTCAGGCGGGGCCTCCCTGGAGGGAAACCATGTAAATAATATGGTTTGCCGATACCCTCCTCGCTCAGGCGGGGCCTCCCTGGAGGGGTGGGAGGGGCACGAAACCTGATAAATAACAGGTGATGCGAATACCCTCCTCGCTCAGGCGGGGCCTCCCTGGAGGGGTGGAGGGGCACGAAACCTGATAAATAACAGGTGATGCGAATACCCTCCTCGCTCAGGCGGGGCCTCCCTGGAGGGGTGGGAGGGGCACGAAACCATGTAAATAGTATGGTATTCCGATACCCTCCTCGATCAGGCGGGGCCTCCCTGGAGGGGTGGGAGGGGCACGAAACCATGTAAATAGTATGGTTTTCCGATACCCTCCTCGCTCAGGCGGGGCCTCCCTGGAGGGGTGGGAGAGGCACGAAACCATGTAAATAGTATGGTATTCCGATACCCTCCTCGCTCAGGCGGGGCCTCCCTGGAGGGGTGGGAGGGGCACGAAACAATGTAAATAGTATGGTATTCCGATACCCTCCTCGCTCAGGCGGGGCCTCCCTGGAGGGGTGGGAGGGGCACGAAACCATGTAAATAGTATGGTTTTCGGATACCCTCCTCGCTCAGGCGGGGCCTCCCTGGAGAGGTGGGAGGGGCACGAAACCAGGTAAATAGTATGGTTTTCGGATACCCTCCTCGCTCAGGCGGGGCCTCCCTGCAGGGGTGGGAGGGGCACGAAACCATGTAAATAGTATGGTTTTCGGATACCCTCCTCGCTCAGGCGGGGCCTCCCTGGAGGGGTGGTAGGGGCACGAAACCATGTAAATAGTATGGTTTTCCGATACCCTCCTCGCTCAGGCGGGGCCTCCCTGCAGGGGTGGGAGGGGCACGAAACCATGTAAATAGTATGGTTTTCGGATACCCTCCTCGCTCAGGCGGGGCCTCCCTGGAGAGGTGGGAGGGGCACGACACCATGTAAATAGTATGGTTTTCGGATACCCTCCTCGCTCAGGCGGGGCCTCCCTGGAGGTGTGGGAGGGGCACGAAACCATGTAAATAGTATGGTTTTCGGATACCCTCCTCGCTCAGGCGGGGCCTCCCTGGAGAGGTGGGAGGGGCACGAAACCATGTAAATAGTATAGTTTTCGGATACCCTCCTCGCTCAGGCGGGGCCTCCCTGGAGGTGTGAGGGGCACGAAACCATGTAAATAGTATGGTTTTCCGATACCCTTCTCGCTCAGGCGGGGCCTCCCTGGAGGGGTGGGAGGGGCACGAAACCATGTAAGTAATATGGTTTTCGGTATGGAGTGGTATGGAATGGTATGGTAGGTATGGTATGGTACGGTATGGTATGATATGGTATGGTATGGTACTGGAGGTATGGTATGGTATGGTACGGTGTGGCATTGGTGTGATATGGTATGGTATGCTATGGTACGCCATGGTATGGTATGGTACGGTGTGGTACGTATGGTGTGGTATGGTATGGTATGGTATGGAATGTGTGGTAGGAACTATGGTATGGTATGGTGTGTGTGGTAGGAATAATATTGTGCTGTATGGAAGATGGAGCGGGAGGTGGGTGGGAAGGAGAGGGTGTTCTGGGAAAACAAGAACCCCACTCAGGATGTGGGGAAAAATCAGTATGTAGGGTTCCTCGGTAGCGTAATTATTTGTCCTCCTCCTCCTCCTCCTCCTCCTCCTCCTCCTCCTCCTCCTCCTCCTCCTCCTCCTCCTCATGCTCCTCCTCATGCTCCTCCTCCTCCTCCTCCTTCTCCTCCTCCTCGCTCCATGCTCCCTGCTCCCTGCTCCCGCCCCCCCCCCCCCCGGCTGCTCCGCTCCCCCTCCCCCCCTCCTCGAGGGGGAGGGCCCAGGACCCCTGGCGTCTTGAAACAGACGGCCGCTCTTCTGGACTCGCACCATTGGGATACAGCCGGCCCTAGGACAGAAGAACACCCTTGAAGAACATGAGAGCCTCCGCCGGCCCAAACTGAAGAACATTCCAGGGTGCCCTCCCCCAGGATGCACAAGGAAATCCAACACACACGAAGAACACTGGGAGACCCTCCCCGAAGCGACCTCGATCTTAGACCTCGGGCCGACTGTACCAAGGCCGCGGACTACTTCAACTCCCAGGAGCTGCATCTCAGTCAACGACTTCCGAGTGGAAGAGCCCCAGGAGGGAGTCCCCCTCTGGCATACTGAGAGGTCAGGGCGGACGCGTTTCCCCCAGGCTTGGGCCTTCGAGGACAACACGATCGACGACAAAACAACACCCCCGAGGGAGGGGTCCGAGAGAGGGAAGAGAAGCCACAACTACCAAATATCAGGTTGACCGAACTCGGCCCACCGGGCGACCTGGTGGATTCGGATGCGCGCCAGAAGCCTGAGCCACAACATGGTCCCCGAGAGGGTTCAGGCCTGCGGGAGGGGTGGGTGGAAGGGGTCGGGCATGTCGGAAAACCACTGTGGGAGGAGGGAAGATGGAGCGCGGGAGGGAGGAATCTCTAGAAGTCGCCAAAGGCCCCCCGAGGCCGAATGCCCCTGGAGGCCTCCACAAAAAGAAACGTCCGAAACACCTCCGTCAGCCACCTCCCGGCCTGGCGCGAAGGAGCGAAGAAGGGTGGTGCCGCGGCCGCGACAGCCGACGCTGAGCTCGAGGCATGTTGTAGCGCAGGCGCAGCACGCATCGCCCCTCGAGGTCCTCGCGGCCCCTCCTCCTCCTCCTCCTCCTCCTCCTCCTCCTCCTCCTCCTGCAGCTCCCCCTCCTCCTCATCCTCCTCCTCCTCCTCCTTCTCCTCCTCCTCCTCCTCCTCCTCCTCCCTCCCTCTGCCTCTTCTTCCTCCTCCTCCCCTTCCTCTTCCTCTTACTCTTCCTCTTCCTCTTCCTCCTCATCATCTAATTCCTCCCCTCTGCCTCCTCCTCCTCCTCCTCTTCCTCCTCCTCCTCTTCTTCTTATTATTATTATTATTATTATGCCTCCTCCTCCTCCTCCTCCTTCTCCTCCT
>CAUYUJ010016335.1:183302-185413 GCA_963575745.1 Prorocentrum cordatum | reverse complement strand
CATCATCATCATCATCATCATCATCATCATCATCATCATCATCATCATCATCATCATCATCATCAATGCAATCATCATCAGTAGCAGCAGCATCATCATCAGCATCATCACTATCACCACAATCACCATCAATATCGCGCGCACCATCACCATCACCATCACCATCACCATCACCATCACCATCATCGCTATCAACATCGTCGCCGTTGCCGAAGTCATCAACAACATTGTCATCATTGTCACCATCGTCGTTGCCATCGCCATTGTCATCGTCGTTATCGTCCTCGTCGTGAACCTTAACGTTCTGCGATTCCGTCTGGTAGTATGTGCACCTCTTCTCTGGCTCGTCGGTGATGACCTGCGAGACCCACGCAACGCCCGGTGATCCTCACTCAATATCTCCTCGTCCTCCTGCTCCTCCTCCTCCTCCTCCTCCTCCTCCTCCTCATGCCTAATTCTTGTCGCCTCTTCAGTCTAAGCACAATCCTCCTACATCCTACCTTCCTCCTCAACCTCATACTCCCTCTCCATACTCCCTCGTCGTAGTCATCCTAAAAACTCGATCATACTCCTCCTACTCCCAATCATAATCCTACTACTAATAATCAATACAATAAAGCATTAATTAATTAATAGTAATAATAAGTTAACTCTCCATCATTTCTCGTAGTAATCCTAAGACTACTCAATAATATCATACATTTATAATCCAAGCCTCCTCCTGAATAAACCTCCTCCTCCCCCTCCTCCCCTCTAATCCTCTCATACTCACTCCCTTATCTCCACCTAATCTCTCATCATACTCCTCTACTACTCAATTATCTTACTACTCCTAATACTCACTCCCTACTCCTCATCTGCTCATCATCATCATCAGCAGCAGCAGCAGCAGCAGCATCGTCGTCACCATGATCATAATCATCATGGTCATCAATATCATCATCAGCAGCAGCAGCATCAGCATCAGCATCAGCATCATCATCATCATCATCAGCATCATCAGCATCATCATGAGCATCATCATCACCACCATCATCATCAGCAGCAACATCATGATCAGCAAAATATTCATCATCATCATCATCATCAGCATCATCATCATCATCATCATCATCATCATCATCATCATCAAAATCACCATCATCATCATCATCATCATCATCATCATCATCAGCATCAGCATCGTCAGCATCAGCATCATCATCATCACCATCATCGCCAGCATCATCATCATCATCAGCATCATCACCATCACCATCATCATCATCACCACCATCATCATCATCATCGTCATTATAATCATCATCATCGTCATTATAATCATCATCATCATCATCATCATCATCAGTATCACCATCAGCATCAGCATCAGCATCATCACCACCACCACCACCATCAGCATCATTATCATCAGCATCCTCATCAGCAGCAGCAGCATAATCATCATCATATCATCATCAGCATCATCATCATCGTCATCGTCATGAGCATCACCATCATCAGCATCATAATCAGCAGCAGCATCATAAACAGCATCAGCATTGGCATCATCATGAGCAGCATCATCAGCAGCACTATCAGCATGATCACCCTCAGCATCATCAGCATCGTCATCATCATCAGTATCATCACCATCATCATCAGCAGCATCACCAGCATCCTCATCAACAGTATCATCATATCGTCAGCATCATCACCAGCAGCATCATCAGCAACATCATATCATCATCGGCATCATCACCATCAGCAGCATCATCAGCATCATCAGCAACATCACCATCATCCCCATCATCAGCATCATCACTATCAGAACCAGCATCCTATCATCATCAGCAACATCAGCAGCATCAGCATCAGCAGCATCAGCATCCTCATCAGCAGCAGCAGCAGCATTATCGTCACCATCCTCATTCTCCTCCCCGTCTTCCTCCTCCTCCTCCCATTCTTCCCCTACCCCCTTTTCCCCCCCCCGCTGGCACCACGCGGGGAAGGAAGCGAGGGACGAGCTCCCCTTTGTCGAGGAGCAAAAAACAGCGTAACCACAATTGTGTGAGGCTCGCGAGAGCCTCCGAAAGATTATGCGTATGTCATGTTTGGTATTCGATGTTCAT
>CAUYUJ010016335.1:170802-178302 GCA_963575745.1 Prorocentrum cordatum | reverse complement strand
CGGGTCCTGGGGAAAGGGTTGGGACTTCCAGGGACCGCGTATTGAAAAGAGCAGGACGTCGCATGCCTGGGGCTCCCTGCGGGGACGGCCGCGCCACTCGCTCTGGATGACCCCTCCCCCTGCGAGCGACTCGTTCCGCGGTTGAGCGATTCGTTCCCCGGTTGTTCGACTCGTTCCCTGGCGGAAATAACACCAATTTGAAAGAACTCGCTCCCCGGCGGAAATCTGAATTAAAACCGTTGCGTTAAGATGTCGTAGCGACAAGAAACGCGAGTTCAACCCTTACACATAGCCACTTACGTTGCCGCCGAAACAACGTGAATCCGACCGGAAAACGAATTCGTCTGAAATGTTGTTGTACAAGCGTGCGTGGCAATGGTCCTGCTCTTCCCAATGTTGGAGAACCTGCGCTTCTGAATCACCGGAAGGATTTGCGCGCGATGGGCCCATCACGAGGAGGAGGAGGAGGAGGAGGAGAAGGAGGGGGAGGAGGAGAAGGAGGAGGAGGAGGAGAAGTGGACGGAAAAAAAACAAGATGAAAAAGAAGAGGGCCGGGAAGAGGAAAAATTGGAGGAGGAAAAAGAAGTGGAGAGAAAATCGATGAGGAGCGGGAACAGAAGGGCGGGACGAGGAAAGAGGATCGAGGAGGAGGAGGAGGAGGAGGAGGAGGAGGAGGGGGAACAAAACGAGGACAAGGAGCAAGAAGAACAGGAGGTGGAAGGGCTGAAGGAGGAACAACCAGAGAACCCGGGGAGGAACGGGAGGAGGAGGAGCTGGAAGAGGAGAGGGACGACGAGGACGAGGAGGAGGAAAAAGAGGAGGAGGGGGAGAAGGAGGAGGAGGAGGAGGAGGAGGACCGCCGACCCACAGCCAGCCACGAGCACAACAGCTCGCAACCCAGGAACGAGCACCAGAAACCCACCATAACCGTCAGTGCTGAAAGTCGTGAATGAAAGGGGGCCCGCGGCGCAAAGTAATGTCGTCGCCGCCGTCAGTCGCCTACTCAGTTGCTCGAATCGCCTGCTAGTTTGTCATGCTCGCCTGCTCGTTTGCTCTGCTCGCCTGCTCGTTTGTTCGCTTGTTTTGCTCGAGCTTAAATGTTGTTGCCGACGGCTCGTTTGCTCTGACGCACTGTCGGTCTGAATGTTGTTCTGCCTGTTTGCGTTTCGCCTGCAACAGGGACCTTCTGGAGGCATCCCAGAGGGAGGCGCCGTGCGAGGCGGGGCCCGAGGCCTCTGGGGGCTGAGGGGGGAACCAGAGAAGGCCCAGAGGAGGTGCGGGCGGCTCCTTTTGTTCAAAACGGCGAAAAGGATGGGGATAGCGCGCATGCGCATCTTCTCCTCCCGCGACAGTGGCCCATCAGGAACGTGCGCAGCCGAAGGAGTGCAGCCGCGGCCACCTAGCCACAATAAACGATTCAGACGGCTTCTGGAAACTCCCTCTGAGGGATCTCGAGGATTTCTCGGAAGCCTACCAGAGACCTTTCAGAGGACTGCCAGAGGCATCTCCGAGGGCTCCCAGACGTTTCCCACAGGGGTAATCATTCTGAGGGCCCTCTAAGGCCTCCACGAGGGCTCTAAGAGGCCTCTCAAAGGGCTATCAGAGACCTCCCAGAAGCATCTCACAGGGCTCCCACATGCTTCCAATGGGAGGTTGCCAAGAAGCCTTTCAGAGGCAGCCAGACACCCGTTGCAGTCCGCCAACAACCTTCTCAGAGGCTGCCAAGGACCCTCTCAAGGGCCGCCAGGAACCCTCTCAGGGGCCGCCCAGAAGCCTCTCAGGGGACGCCAAGAAGTGCCTCAGAGGGCGCCAAACAAGCCTCCCATGGGACCGCCAAGAGCCCCCTCAGGGGCTGCCAAGAACCCTTTTCCAGGAGCCGCCAAAAATCATCGAAGGGGCTGCCAAGGACGCTCTCAGGGGCCGCCAATGACCTTCTCAGGGGCCGCCAAGAAGCCTTTTTCAGGGGCCGCCAAGACGCATCCTGGGAGCCGCCAATAAGCTTCTTAGGTGCCTCCAAGAACCCTCTTGCATCTCAGGGGCTGCCAAGAAACCTTTTCAGGTGCCACCAAGAACCCTGTCGGGGGGCACCAGGGACCCTCTCAGGGGCCGCCAAGAGGCCTCTCAGGGGCCGCCGAGAGGCCTCCCAGGAGCCGCCAGGAGGCCTCTCAGGGGCCTCCAAGAACCCTCCTAGGAGACGCCAAGAACCCTCTAAGAACGCTCTCAGAGTCCGCCCAGA
The DNA here is from genome assembly GCA_963575745.1 of Prorocentrum cordatum. Lineage (NCBI taxonomy): Eukaryota > Dinophyceae > Prorocentrales > Prorocentraceae > Prorocentrum > Prorocentrum cordatum. The sequence goes on along the minus strand of CAUYUJ010016335.1, from coordinate 176,066 downwards.
ACACTCTCAGGGGCCGCCGAAAACCCTCTCAAAGGCCGCACAATACCCTCTCAGAGGCCGCCAAGCACCCTCTCAGGGACAACCAAAAACCCTCTCATACGCCGCTAAGAAGCGTTTGGGGCCGACAAGAGGCCTCACAAGGGTCGCCAAGTACCCTCTCAAGGGCCGCCAAGAACCCTTTCAGGGGCCGCCACGAAGTGTCTCAGGGGCCACAAACAAACCTCTGACTCTCAGGGGCCGCCAAGAAATCGCTCAGGGGCCGCCAAGAAGCGCCTTGGGGGCCGCCAAACAAACCTTTCAGGTGCCGCCAAGAACCTTCTTGGGGGCAGCCAAGAACCTTCTCGGGGGCTGCCAAGAACCTTCCTGGGGGCCGCCAAGAACCCTCTCAGGGAGGGGCCCCCAAGTGTTTCTTGGGGGCCGCCAAGAACCTTCTGGGGGGCCGCCAAAAACCCTTTCAGGGGCCGCCAAGAACCCTCTCAGGGGCCGCCAAGAACCCATTTAGTGGCCACCAAGAACCCTCTCAAGGGCCGCCAGGACCCAACTCAGGGGCCGCCAACGACCCTCTCAGGGGCCGTCAAGAAGAAACCTCGAAGGGGCCGCCAAGAACCCTTTCAGGGGCCGACAAGAACCCGCTCAGGGGCCGCCAAGAACCCTCTTAGTGGCCAAGAACCTTCTTGGCGGCCGCCGAAAACCCTCTCAGAAATTCCATCTACTGAGAAAACACTTCGACATTCCGCCGGGGAACGAGTCGCTCAACCGGGGAACGAATTGTTCGACCGTCCCCCTGAGCGGCCATTGCTCCCTCTTCCTCCTTCGACCGCCCTCCCTGTCCCCTTCCATTTCCCTGCATTCTGGCACAATTCGCTTCAACGGTATTCCCGTGGTCATGGCTCTTCCGCCAGCGCAGTTACCCTGCCTAGCCGCCGACGTAAAAATGCCTGGGGCTCCCTGTGGGGCGCGATCTGCGTGGGAGGTCGCCGAAACTCTTTTTGGGGGCAGCGGCGGGGGCGGAAACGCCAGCGCGGTCGGTCCGCCGGCGGGCCACGCCAGGCACGGGCACACCAGGCAAGTGGGAAAGAAGAGAGCGGCCGCTGAGGGAAAGGAGGGGGAGGAGGAGGAGGAGGAGGAGGAGGAGGAGGAGGAGGAGGAAGAGGAGAACCAGGGACAGGAGGAGGAGGAGGAGGAGGAGGAGGGTGAACGCGGTGGGGAGGCCTCGGGAGTAGAGAGTCGTTGCCACGAGGAGCGCGCAGGCGGCCGCAGGCACCGAAAAAGAGCCGGGGTGCTGGAAGGTGGGCGGCGCCCGTGCGAGCCGCAGCACGGAGAGGGCAGAGCAGGCTCCACTGGAGAGGTGCAGGTCGGACCTGGGCCAGAAGACTCCTCCTCCGCCTCCTCCTCCTCTGCCTCCTCTCCTCTTCACCCTCCTTCACCCTCTCTCCTCCCCTCTCCCTCCAGCCTCCTCCTCCACCTCCTCCCACCTCCTCCCTCCTCCTCCTCTTCCTCCTCCTCCTCTCCTCCTCCTCCTCCTCCTCCTCCTCCTCCTCCTCCTCCTCCTCCTCCTCCTCCCAGTCGGACCTGGGCCAGAAGAACAGCCTACAAGATTCCGAGGCCCTCCGCCGGCCAAAATGAAGGGCATTCGAGGGCACAGTGCGGGCGTAGCCGCAAGAAACCCTCGCATGAAACCCAAGCCTGAAAGCCCGCGCGCGCGAGGTGCACCCGAGGGAAAGAACGGAGCACCCTGAATGCAGCAGCCTCTCTGACGGCTGCGGGAAGTGGCCGCGCAGCGCGCGGAGCGAAGAAACCCAGGGTGCCCCTGACGAGAAGTAGATGGTTTCTTGATGCGCGCCCCCACTGTACCCTCCCCCAGGATGCTCAAGAACATCCAACCAACACGAAGAACAGTAGTGCACCCTCCCCGAATCGACGTCGATCTTGAACCTCGGTCCGACTGTAAGCCGTCATCCAGTGGGCGGGAGGCAAGATGTCTGTGCTGGGCCAGGGCCGTCGGCGGCCGTCATCAAGGGGTCTGGCATCACGGAGGCGAGGCGTTGCTGTCCTCCAGTGCACTGCATCACGCGTGAGGCGCGCAGGTCCAAGGACCAGGGCGGGGTGGACCGAAGCAGGCGCGGGGACGCCTGCGGGGGGTCGAGAGAATCGCAGGTGAGGGGATCGATAGAATCGCGCTGGAGATTCTTTTCGATCACGGAGGGGCTGGGGGGGGCAGCTTGGGGGGGGATTCTTGCCCAGACCTGGGCCTCCACGGGCGATGAGACGTGGGGGCGTCGACCAGCAGCCGACGCGCGTTCCGCGGCACGAAGGTGCCAGCGAAGGCCCGAAAACTCGCCATCGCCGGAGGAGGTCGCGTCTCTGGGGATAAAGGGAGGGAGAGAGGAAGAGAAAAAAAGACAGATAGACAGACAGACAGACAGACAGACAGACAGACAGAGAGAAAGAGGGGCAGAGAGAGAGAGAGAAAGGGTGACAGAGAGAAACGAGGGGCAGAGAGAGAGACACACACAAAAAAAAAAGACAAAGACAGCGTCAGATGCAGAGGCGGGGACAGAAACATCGACAAAGACAGAAAGACACAGATACAGAGAGACAGAGTCGGAAACGGAGATACAGGCAGAGACAGAAGCAGGGACAGGAGACAGAGCCAGCACCAGATGGGGGGCAGCATGAAAGGCTGTTGCGGGCTCCTGCTGCCCAAGCAGGTAGTCCCCGTTGCCGTTCTTGTTGTTCGCCTGGGGCGGCAGAGGGGCGAGGCAGAGGGGCGAGGCACGGCAGGCAAGGGCTCAACGACTTCTTCTTCTTATTATTACTATTATTCTTATTATTATTAGTATTGTTATTATTATTGCGAATACTAATATTATTCGTACTAATATTATTAATAGTATTAATATTAGTATTGTTAGTATTATTAATATTTTATTGTTAATAGTCATACTATTTTTAAAGCTATTAATAGTGTCACTATTAGTATTACTAGTATTATAATTATTATTATCCGCCTCGCTTCGCGCCAAAGCTTCCACGGTTTCGCCAGATGTACGTGGATATCTCTGGGTATGGCCGCGTCCTCCGTGGGCAACAGATCTCCTGAGAGGCTCTGGGCTCCCCATCTCCCCCAGGCGCGGCGCTCGGGCGACTCGTTGCTTCCTGGGCACATCCGCCCTCCCTATGTGCGACGCTCGACTGCCGGAAGCTTCTAGCCTTGTGACCTGCCTCGCGGGGAAACCGCAGGAGGGCCGCCTGGGCCGCCCCACCGACGCGGTGTGGTGCTGCGGCGCCAGCCCGGGTGGCCCGTGCGCTCCCGAGCCTGAGGACAGCACAGCCCACACCGGCCCCGAGCCAGGGGCACCCCCTCCCGACCTCGTAGCACGGGAGGGTCCTGCTGCCAGGCGGAGGAGGAGGAGGAGGAGGAGGAGGAGGAGGAGGAGGAGGAGGAGGAGGAGGAGGAGGGTGAGAAGGAGGAGGAGGAGGAGGAGGAGAGGCAGAGATAGGAGGAGAGGAGGGAGGAGTGAGGAGTGAGGAGGGAGGAGGGAGGAGGGCCCCGAAGGTCCCCACAGAGAAACAACCCTCGCCCGCCGCCCCCCCGCCCCGTCCTGGCTGGGGGTGTAGGCGCACGGCGGGCGGCCCGGCGCTCCCGCCAGGCCGCGCGCACAGGCGCGCCGGAGGCGCCGAGCTGGCCCTCGGTGCAGGGGCGGTCCCCCCCCCCCCCGCCCCTCCCTCCCCCCCTCCCCCCCCGCCTGCTCCCTGTGCCACGGGGCTCCCTTCGCGCGGGCAACAAAAATGGGGAGGAGGAGGAGGAGGAGGAGGAGGAGGAGGAGGAGGAGGAGGAGGAGGAGGAGGAGGAGGAGGAGGGGGAGGGGCTCCCTTCGCGCGTGCAAAAAAGTGGGGGTCCTGGCTGGGGGGGCGGGAGTGGGCCGTGCTGTCTTCACAGGCGCCAGTGCGCGACGGCCCGTGGCCGCGCCCCTGGCGTGCGGGTGCTCTCCGCGGGCCACCCGCCTCCCAGCGCGCGGGCGCGGCACCGCAAAGCGCACGCCGGGCGGGCGGTGTAGCACGCGACGCGACGCGACGAACGATGGAACCATCCAGGGGCCAACGCGCCAGACGTTTGGGACGGCCGCGGCTACGGCGACTGCGACGACGACGACGACGACGACGACGACGACGACGACGACGATGACGACGGCGGCGGCGGCGGCGGCGACGGCGACGGCGACGGCGACGGCGACGGCGGCGACGGCGACGGCGACGCCGACGCCGACCGACGGCGACGGCGACGGCGACAGCGACAGCGACGACGACGACGACGCCGGCGACGACAAAAATGACGACGTCTACAGCTCCGGCCGTGACCTGCTCGCGATGCCGTGGCTTTCTGGCGACGCTGACTCTCGGGAACGGGTCTCGCTTGGCACCGATCAACATACCCATATCCGTGTCCCCGCGGTCTGGAAACTTGGGCGCGATCACATGGATACGTCATCCCATGAATGCGCTACGGGCGCAGGGGTGCAGGCGTGAGGGTTGCCGCTGGGACGGCGTGCAAGGCGGGATATGGGACGCAGAAGGACATACCAAAGTGGAATGCTCCTGGGTGAGCCTTCACGGAAGCCTCTGTTGACCTCCGCGGCCCTATCACAAACGTGATTTCGACCGGATTTCGTCTACATTTTGACCACATCTCTTCACCCGTTCGTCCACATTTCGTCAAGATTTCGTCCACGTGGCGACCAAATGCACCACAATCCTGAAGAAATTCCCAAAACCGCAAGGAATTCTGGGACCCTCTGAGGCTCCCACAAAGGACTACACAAGCGCTCCTGTTGGAGACACACGTCCGACCTGAACATGCAGAACAGAAGCTTGGCAGCACATCGCTACCCGAGCGGTGTGGCCAGAAAGCGCCCACCACGGACCTCATTACCCTAAGATTTCGGAGCGCACGATTCGCCCAGGCGGGAACGACACACACACACACAAAAAAAAAAACACACACACACACACACACACACACACGGCGAAGTCCAGAAACATTTAACAAAAAAACTTGCCATCTCCTTGGGGACGCATCGTTTACATCCACGCCGCCTTCCGCTGGCCTCCCGCTGGCGAAGCCGCCCTCGACCCCCACACTGCCTGCCTGCCCCTCTTCCATCTCCATCTCCTCCATCTCCTCCTCCTCCTCTTCCTCCTCCTCCTCCTCCTCCTCCTCCGCCTCCTCCTCCTCCTCCTCCTCCTCCTCCTCCTCCTCCTCC
>CAUYUJ010016335.1:135000-165000 GCA_963575745.1 Prorocentrum cordatum | reverse complement strand
CCTCCTCCTCCTCCTCCTCCTCCTCCCTCCTCCTCCTCCTCCTCCTCCTCCTCCTCCTCCTCCTCCTCCTCCTCCTCCTTCCTCCACCCGTCCCTCCTCCTCCTCCTCCTCCTCCTCCTCTCCCCTCCTCCTCCTCCTCCTCCTCCTCCTCCTCCTCCTCCTCCTCCTCCTCCTCCTCCTCGTCTCCTCCTCCTCCTCCTCCTCCTCCTCCTCCTCCTCCTCTCCTCCTCCTCCCCTCTCCCTCCTCCTCCTCCTCCTCCTCCTCCCTCCTCCTCCTCCTCCTCCTCCTTCTCCTCATCCTACGCTCAGAAGGCTCCCCAGCCTCCGCCTCCTCCTCCTCCTCCCTCCTCCTCCTCCTCCTCCTCCTCCTCCTCCTCCTCCTCATCCTCCTCTCCTCCTCCTCCTCCTCCTCCTCCTCCGCCTCCTCCTCCTTCCTCCTCATCCTCCTCTCCTCCTCCTCCTCCTCCTCCTTCCTCCTCCTCATCCTCCTCCTCCTCCGCCTCCTCCTCCTCCTCCTCCTCCTCCTCCCCCCGTCTCCTCCTCCTCCTCCTCCTCCTCCTCCTCCTCCTCCTCCGCCTCCTCCTCCTCCTCCTCCTCCCCCTCATCATCATCATCATCCATCATCATCATCATCATCATCATCCATCATCATCATCAATCCATCACATCATCCATCATCATCATCATCATCATCATCATCATCATCATCATCATCATCATCATCATCATCATCATCATCATCATCATCATCATCATCATCATCATCGTCATCATCATCATCATCATCATCATCGTCAGCAGCAGCAGCAGCATCATCATCATCATCCTCATCCTCCTCCGCCTCCTCCTCCTGGAGCATCCCCGACAGAGGATCGACTGCAGAACCAATCAAATTGATTATTAGATTGACTTGTTCGTCGAATCTACACACACACAAAAAAAAAATGTAGAATGCTCCGCAGATCTGCGGAACATTCTACGTACTTTTTCATCGATTCGACGACGAATCAAAAATGAGGACTCGAACCCCAGGCGAGGACGAGGAGGAGGACGAGGAGGAGGATGAGGCGGAGGCGGAGGAAGAGGAGGAGGAGGAGGAGGAGAAGGAACAAGGTGGATAAGGACAAAAAGGAAAGGGAGGAGGAGAAGGAGGAGGACAAGGAGGAGAGGCATGGAGAAAAAACGGGTCACGGGGGGAAGGGGTCATGGAATCTCCTGGCCGCCCTCCCCTGAAAACCGACGCCGCAAAAAGAATGCAGCGTCGCCAGAACCACGACCGGAGCCCCAGACCCAATTTTTCTCCACCACTTTCCGAGCAGTACTTATTTTTCGAGCCAGATCGATGATTACGTGAGGGCCCCAGCGGGGCCCAAAACTGAAGGAAAATGCCCAGCCCGAAAACGATGAGACGCCCGGATCTCAGGGTCGGGCCCCTGTTGGGGCACTCTCGGGGCGCTCTTGCGGCGCGCTTCTGGCCACATGAGGCCCTCCTTGGGCCCCTCAAGGCTTGTGGATGCCACGACAATGGACACCCTGACAGTCCCATCATCGAAGAAGAAATGTGCTCGAAATGTCGGAAAAAATGTCCTCCAAATGTTTGACATGCTTGAAGCCGTTTTAACACATGTTCTAGACATCTGGAAACCATCTGGCAGCACGCTTCCTCTCCATGGATCGCCCTCCACAGCTGAAGGCCCTCGCGAGTCCTCCGCGGGCCGCGGGGCCGCCCTGAGCAGGGGCCCGGGGCGAGCTCGGCTGGCCCCGGAAGCGCCCCGGGCTCCAGGGCGCGCCTCCCCCGCAGGGACGGCCTGGGCGCCGCGGCGAAGCAGCGGCGGCGCCCGCGCAAGGCGCTGGAGCGAGGTGGCGGTGAGCAGCAGCAGCAGCGGCGGCGGCGGCCCCAGAGATCCGACGCTCCAAAAGATTTGGAGCGGGCGGTGCTGGCCAGCTTTCGCCCTCCGGGGGCCCTCGCCGGGCCTCGGGAGCGTCAAGAAACGACTCGGGACGAAAAACCGGTCCCGGCGAAATGGTCTGGAACTCCTTGGTCCGCGCACCAAAAAAAATTGGAGCAGCCGGATGGCTGGGGCAGCAGCAGCGGCGGCGGCAGCAGGTCGGATACCCTTTTCAGGCTTTCCCCTCTTTGGGGGGCCACCTCCTGGGAGGCCCTCGTCGCCACCTCTGGACTCACCTCGAGATCCTGCACCCTGGGGGAGGTTCGGGGGTGTGCTGACACGGGTCAATCCAGACCCGGGTCAGTCGGGCCTTGCAGGATCCTGCAAGGTCCTGCAGGACCCTGCGGGATCCTGCACCCAAGCCCAGGTCAGTGCGACCCTGGCCCTGCAGGATCCTGCAAGAACGGACGCTCTGACTGACCCCCGTTTGCATCGACCCTCGTCCCTCGAGTCCCGAGAGGTCCTGGGAGCAGCAGCACTGGTGCATTCTAGTTTCCCCCGCGGAGGGCGTGGCTGGGCGGCGCATGACACTCGAGGGGGCCTTTTTCCATGACTCGAGGGGGCCTCTTCAGGTCGCGGCCCATTCCCCAGGGCCGGCCCTTCATCCCGCGCCGCCTTCTGAGGGCCATTGGGCCCCGCGGGGCCTTCCCGGGGGCCGAAACCAGCCAAGAACCTTCTGCCGTGATGTCTGCCATGACTCGCTCGGGGGAAGACGGGGGGCAGCGCGCGCAGGGCGTGGCCGGGCAGCGCAGACTCCGCACCGCGCGGCCGCCTCCCGCGCGCGGCCGGCGCTCGGCCGCGGCGGTGCGATGGGGCCGAGCCGGGCGAGCGGCACCCGTGCCGGACACGCGACGCCGCGGGGGTGGGCCAGGGGGGGGGGCCCAGCGCCGATCCGGGAGGTCCGCGCGGGACTCCACGAGGTCGTGCCCATCGCGCGCGTCCGTCCGCGCAGTGCCCCCTGCTGCGCCCCCCCCCCGCTCCGGGGATGGAGAGAGCCCCCTTCAGCAGAACGTGGTTTCATGAAAAGGACCTCGGGCCCACACCTGGCGGGCGCAGGCCTGGAACAGGACGGCCGCGGAGCCCTCTCGAGAATCGAAGACGGACAGCTCACTAATAGTCGACGTGTCAGGGTGGGGGTTCTGTCCACCCCCGAATGTCCCGAGTTGTTTCGCACGGGTCCCCCCCAGAGATCCGACGCCCCCCCAAATAATGGAGCGGGCGGCTGTTGGCCGTTTTCAGCCTCTGGGGGCCCTCGCCGGGCCTCGGGAGCGTCCAAAAACGACTCGGGACGAAAAACTGGCCCTGGGGAAGTGGTCCGGACCTCCGGGCCCCACGCATCCCAAAACTTGGAGCAGCCGGATGTCTGGCGATGTCTGGCGATGTCCCAGACATGCGATGCCCCGATGTGTGTTCCATGCGGGGTCCCTGGAGATCTCGACCCTTTCCCAGGGCCGGATCTTCACCCCGAGCCGTCGGGCGACGGTGCTGGGGCCTGGCGAGGGCCCCTGGACGAGAGCATCCTGAGATCGGATGTGCCCCCCCCCATCCCATCCCACCCCCCCAAAAAAACTTGACAAATCGTGGCCAGAGCCCTGGACCCCATCTCTCTGCGCCACTCTTCGAGCCAGATCGATATGTAAGGGCCCCGGGGCCCGAAACGTGGCAGAAATCTCCCGTGGAGATCCAACGCTCAAAAAACGAGCACCGGAGAAAAAAGCATTCCGAATTGTCTTAGGGCTATAGGGCTATAGGGCACAAGGACAATAGGGCTTTAGGGCTATAAGGCACTGGGGCTATAGGGCTGTAGGGCTATAAGGCTATAGGGCTATTTGGCTATAGGGCTATAGGGCTATACGGCTGCAGGGCTATAGGGTTATTGGGCTATAGGGCTATAGGGCTATAGGGCTATAGGGATATAAGGATACAAGGCTATTGGGCTATATGGGGTATAGGGCTACTAGGGCTATAGGGCTATAGGGCTATAGGGCTATAGGGCTATAAGGCTATAAGGCTATAGGGCTATAGGGCTGTAGGGCTATAAAGCTAAAGGGCTGTAGGGCTATAGGGCTATAGGGCTCTAAGGCAATGGGGCTATAAGACTATAGGGTTATTGGGCTATAAGGCTACAGGGCTATTTGGCTATAGTGCTATAGGGCTATACGGCTATAGGGCTATAGGGTTATAGGGCTATAGGGTTATAGGGCTATAGGAATATAAGGCTATAAGGCCTTTGGGCTATATGGGGTATAGGGCTGTTAGGGCTATAGGGCTATAGGGCTATAGGGCTATAAGGCTATAGGGTTATAAGGCTGTAAGGCTATAGGGCTACAGGGCTACAGGACTACAGGGCTGTAGGGCTATACGGCTGTAGGGCTATAGGGTTATAGGGCTATAGGGTTATAGGGCTATAGGGATATAAGGCTATAAGGGTATTGGGCTATATGGGGTGTAGGGCTATTAGGGCTATAGGGCTATAGGGCTGTAGGGCTATAGGGCTGTAGGGCTATAATGCTATAGGGCTATAGGGCTATAGGGCTACAGGGCTACCGGGCACCTGGGCACCAGGGCACCCGGGCAGCCCAGCACCCAGGCACCCGGGCACCCGGTCACCCCCGGGCACCCGGGCACCCGGGCTGGCCACCGAAATCGGCGGCAAGCACACGTCACCTAACCATATGAATCCGCTAGGACCCATACAGAGGCAAGCTCTGATTGGGGAAATTGGACCATGCGGTTTTTGGCCGTTTTCGGCCTCTGGGGGCTCTCGCCGGGCCTCGGGAGCGCCAAAAAACGACCCAGAACGAAAAACAAGCCTTAAGGAAGTGGTCCAGACCTCCTGGGCCCACGCCTCGAAAAAAATGGAGCAGCCGGATGTCTGGTAAAATTGCGCCGCCCGGATCCCAGGGGTGTCTGGGCTGCCAGCCCAGCAGACATGCGACGTCCAGACCCTTTCCCCAGGGCTGGATTTTCATCCCGAGTCGTTTTTGACGGTCCTGGGGCCCGGCGAGGGCCCCCAGGGGCCGAAAATAGCGGAAAAAGGTGCCGTCCTGGTGTTTGTTTTAGCGAAAAACGCGCCGAAAATAGCAAGAAAACTTGCCGAAAATAGCGGGAAAACGTGCCGTCCTGGTGTTTGTTTTAGCGAAATACGCGCCGAAAGTAGCAAGAGAGCTTATCGAAAATAGCGATCCACTTGCCGACGTGTGCCCTGGGAGGGACACGGGCAGCGGCACCGTGGGGCCGCGGCCGGTGCTCCCGGGCTGTGCACGGGCGCCTCTGGGGCGCGGCGGCGTGCGTGGCGATCGGCAGCTCCGCGTGCTCGGGGGCGCGATTCACACACACACACACACACACACACACACACACCCATTCGCACGTGAACCAGACCCCCTGGGGCAGTGAAAAAATCATGAGGGGAGTTTTTTCACTATTTTGGGCGTCCGGGGGCCCTCACAGGCCCTCGAGACCGTCTAAAAACGACCCAGGACGAAAAACATGTCCTGGGGAACAGGTCAAACCTCTGAGGGTCGACGCTCTTGAAAAATCATGACGTCGGGTGTCTGGGGTGATGGCGCGATGCCCAGACATTCGGCTGCTCCAATTTTTTCGGCGCGTGGGCCCCGGAGGTCTGGACCACTTCACCAGGGCCAGTTTGTCGTCCTGGGTCCTTGTTCGACGCTCCCGAGGCCCGGCGAGGGCCCCCAGAGGCTGAGAAACGGCCCAAGACCGCCTGCCCCGGTCTTTTTGGAGCGTCGGATCTCTGGGTGCTGACGGGCTCCGGATTGCGCTGCCCGGGCCCCCAGGAGAGGCCCAGGAAGCAGCGGCAGCGGCAGCTTCGCACCCTCGCCGCAGCGCGGGCGCGCGCCCGCGCTGGGGCGCGTCTGCCGAGCCAGAGCGACCCTCCGGAGGGGCCGAGGACGTTGTGAGCGGAAGGAAGCACACGAGGAGATCGGATCGGCCGCCCTCGGAAGGATCGGATGTGCTGTTCTCGGATCGGAGGTGCCCGTCGCGCGAGCAGCTGCATGGGGGGTGCGACACCTGCGAGAACCGCAGCCCAGACACAAGGAGAAGAAGGAACGAGGAGGCGGAGGACCAAAGAGGGGGGCGGAAACCATGAAGGGCACTGGGAGGGAGCCATCAAGAAAGGGGCGGAAACGAGAGAAGAGGGCGGAGGACACTGGACTGGGAGGAGCCAACGCTTGAAATCCCGAAAGGAGGGGGAAGCAGGAGGAGGAGGAGGAGGAGGAGGAGGAGGAGGAGGAGGAGGAGGAGGGGAAGCAGGAGGAGAAGGAGGAGGAAAGGGACCCTGAGATCTGGGCGTCTTGAATTCTTCGAGCCAGGCGTTCTCGCCTGGCCTCGGGCCCCAGAGCCCTCACAGAGCGACCTGGCTCGAGACACTGTGCAGACAGATTGGGTCCAGGGCTCCAGTCGTGGTTTTTCCCGATGCTGCATTTCTGTTCGGAGGAGGAGGAGGAGGAGGAGGAGGAGGAGGAGGAGGAGGAGGAGGAGGAGGAGGAGCAGGAGGAGCAGGAGGAGGCGGAGGCGGAGGAGGAGGAGGAGGAGGAGGAGGAGGAGGGGGAGGAGGAGGAGGGGGAAGGAGTGCCAGACATCCGACGCCACATGGCTTCTGGACCACGTGGAACCGTGCAGGTCTACAGACCGATTCCCCGGGGCCGCCTCTCCATCCCGAGACGTGCGTGGACAGTCCCGGGGCCTGGCAAGAACCCCCAGAAGCCAAAAGCTGAAAACAGAGCAAAACAACGACAACAACAACAACAACAACAACAACAACAACAACAACAACAACAACAACAACCACAACAACAACAACAACAACAACAACAACAACAACAACAACAACAACAACAACAACAACAACAATTACTAGCACGTGGGGACACTCCGTTCTCACCAGTGCCAGGGTTTTCATAGGAGGCGGGCAATACCCCCACTTTGTGGGGGGGCCGGTTCAAGCTCTACCAAATTTCCAAACGACTCTTCGCCACCACCCACACCCAGCTTCCCGCCCTATGACGTTCGGACACTTCACTTCGTGGCATGCGGACGACCGTGGCTACTATTCAGGGCCCCGCGGCCGACGACGACGGCGTGCGCGCGCGAAGAAAAAACGAATGTGTCCCGCATGGTATTATTTGACAGGGATGATGGCCCTGGCAGGTGCGCAACCGTTGTTGCAGAAGTTCGAAAAAGTTGCTCGCAAAAGCCCGTTTGACAGAAATGTTTAAAAAAATTGGGTTTCCTACGAATCCGCAAGAGCGCGCGGGATGAAATTTTGACAAGTTTTTTATAAAAACCATTGTTTTTTATGAATGTTTTTCCCCCGGTGAGGTTTTGTGTGTCCTGCTCACGGGCGGGCCCCTTGGCCCGGTCAGAAGCCGAACGTGTGCACGAGGTAGATGTCGTGGCAGGGAGCGCTCTGTAGCGCCACCAGGGGGTTAAGACCGTCCTGGCCGCCTGCCCTAGCCTCAAGAGGCTGGGTACTGGGCCAGACCCCTCGAGGGACTGCCCAGGGCCCGGGGCGGCCTCCGAGGCCGCACGGACCAGCCCCGCCGGTGCCTGGGCCGCCGCACCTTCAAGAGGATAAGGCTGCGCCCAAGACACACACCACCCCCACGCAGCCTCAGGAGGCAAACGCGGCGGAGGCGGGGAGGAGGAGGAACCCAAAAGCTACGGAAAGATCGCACTTGGGGCCTCACCTCCTGAGCACATTCATACTCCCCGGATCTCGATCCGTCGACGTTATGAATGTTTTTCCCCCGGTGAGGTTTTGCGCGTCCGGCTCACGGGCGGGCCCCTTGGCCCGGTCAGAAGCCGAACGTGTGCACGAGGTAGATGTCGTGGCAGGGAGCGCTCTGTAGCGCCACCAGGGGGTTAAGACCGTCCTGGCCGCCTGCCCTAGCCTCAAGAGGCTGGGTACTGGGCCAAACCCCTCGAGGGACTGCCCAGGGCCCGGGGCGGCCTCCGAGGCCGCACGGACCAGCCCCACCGGTGCCTGGGCCGCCGCACCTTCAACAGGATAAGGCTGCGCCCAAGACACACACCCACCTACCCCATCCCCACCCCACCTCCCAGACACACAAAGGCCCCAAGTGCCCCAACCTGACAGGCCAGGAAGAAAGGCGCAAGGGATCAGTGCCTGGGATGAATGGGAACGGGGGGGACAGGGGCAGGGGAGGGGCGAGGAGCTTGCTGCAGAGGGTCGCGAAGAAGAGCAGGCAACACCCGAATGGCACACTCGAGGACCTTCTGCTTGTCAGCTGAAATTGCAATTTCGCTCATCTCAGCAGTAGCCTGGTCGATGTAGATTTTAGCCGTTGTTCGATGGTGCCAACGCCCGTGCTCTTGCGTTGCGTCGTAAGACAAAAAAATACCGAAGTGCCACGTGGCGCCGCCCCTGCGCAGCGTGTAGGGCGCGAGGTTAGGGTGGGCGATGCCGATGGCTTTGGCTGTGGCCTCGAGCAGCTGCGAGAACCGCCTGAACCCGCCAGGGAACAGCCTCTCGTCGGGGCTCAGGGACCCCAGCAGAAGAGCCACAGCCCTGATCACTTCAGTGTCGTGGATGCGCACATACTCCGGCCTGCCTTGCCGATTTGCCCCCTTGCTGTTGGGGAGGGCAATGACCAGTAGGGAGCCGCCGCCCAATATGGATACCTGCTTCTTCATAATGGACAGGATCTCGCCAGTGCGGAGGAGCCCCAGGAACCCCAACAGCAGCGATAGGCCAAACCGCGGCCACCCCCAGAGCAGGGAAATGCTGGCCATGGCAAGGCAAGCGTCCGCTGGGAGAGGTAGAGCACGCGTCCTCCGAACTGCCCGGGTCCAGTTATTGAGATACTGGCTGGATGTATCCAAATGGCTCTTACACTTAGGATAGAACCGTTTGAACCCGCATACCAAATCAGTTGCCCAATACAACGGGGAGTCGTCCTGGTACAAATGGTTGATGAACTCGCTCACCTCCACGTCGAGCTCCGCCAGGGTTGCTGGGTAGACTCGGTCATGTAGCCGAAGGAATTGGAAGAAACGGAGAATTGCCACCTCGTACCGGTGAATTGTGCCAGTGGTGATTGCCTCGTACCTGATATGCGCCTTGCGGGGCCCTTGGAGCCTCCTAGTCCGCTTTCCCATTGTTTCGCGAGGTGTGCAGCCGGCTGGCTGCATCTGAAGAGTTCCAACCGCTGACCGTCCACAAGGCTAACAGGTACATGTCGGAGGCAATCGAGAAGGCGCACAACCGCCTGGCAGGACGATTGAGCACCCGGGCGCTGGAGCGGCCCTTTGTTGCAATGCAAGCCGCCACGCGGCTGTCGAAGATGTGGAAATACCGATGGGAATGGGCTTCGGGGTCGGGTCCAAAACCACCCGTCGGAAGCACACCAAAAATGCAATGAATTCTAACACGTTGATGTGCTGCTGCTGGCGCCAAGGGCATGCCATGATAGTCTCCCACCGCCAGGCCGGGGCTGGGCACGGGAACTCGCGGCGGCACCCGTCGACCAGCTGGCCAGAAACGAGCCGAACATCGGAGCCACGATAATCAGCATGTCGGAGAAGTTCGTGCAGGTGATCCAACTCCTTCCCCTGGACCATTGCGTGCAGGAGCGCGTCGAGGTACGGGATAGCCTCAGCGATGACCCCCCCCTTGGCCAACCGCGCCGTCGAGCTGACGAGAGCGCCCCAGAGCCAGGAAAGACGCGACGACGGCTGTGCAGGGAGAGACTTTAGGCCAATCTCGTCAACTACGAGCTTGACGATGCCCGCGTACCGCTGACAGAGCAGAAACGGGTATTCCGTAACACCGATCATGTCGTAATACTCGTAGTGCTCGTCCTCGTAAAACTCGTCGTCGTAAAATTCGTCTCCTCCTCGAAATCCCCCTCCTCGGTGCCCTCCTGCTCCTCGTCGGTCAGCCCTCCCCGGGTGGCCGGGGCAAGCGGGGGCGTGGAGCGCGGCGTGGAGGGGGGCGCAATTGCGCAGGAAAGCCACGCGACGTTTGCGCCTGCCTCCATGGCAGCATGCCCACCACACCGTGAAGAAGATACCTGGAAGAGCAGCCAGAGACTTGGCCTGCGGGAGCTCCCACCCCCAGCTGCTCCCAGGGTGCCCCACGACGCCCACGCCCGAATTCGATACTCTCCAACGGAGACGGGAAAGAGCACCACAAACTGTAGCGATAGCTTTCCGCCCCCGGGCCATTGTGCGAGGCGGGAGGCACCCCCCTGCGGGCCCCCCCCAAGGGGACACCAGAGGGCAGCCCGGGTTCCAGTGCTCAAAAGCGACGCCCTCGCCGTCGAACCGCTCGAGCGCCGACTTGCCGCCCGCCTCAGAGAAGCCGGCCCGGCCGGTGTCGCTGTCGAAGGAGCGGTCGCACGGGCGCAACACGGGGACGTCCTCCGCGGCCACGGCCCAGGAAAGGGGGGCCCTGGCCCCAGAGAAACCTTCGCCGAAGGCTGGCCCGCAGGCACGCAGGGACTCGCAGGGGGCCTCCCTATGCCTTAAGAGGCACGGAAGGGAGCAGAAGATGCGAGCGCACCCCGCCGGGCACCTAGCCCAGCTGCCAAATGCTGCCTCGCACCCGCCGCACGACGAGCAAGCCCCAGGGGCCCCCGCCCTCGCGGGGGAACACGCCCGGTGGCTTTCCTCGGCCTCCCCGGCTGCCCAGTCCTCGGCCTGTTCACCCACGCCCGGCGCGAGTGCGTCGACAAACGACGAAGCCACGGCCGCCCCGGCCCCTTCTTCGGAGGCGTCCGAACACGCGATGAGCGGCCGCACCGGGGCTCGCAGGTTGACGAAAGCCATCGGCAACAGGAGGCCGCCCACGAGCACCTCCGAAAGTACATCATCGGGCGGCGGTTGGGCAACCACACGGTCCCAGTTGCTGTCTGCCAGGAAAGGAAACACCTCTTGGAGCACGGAGTACAATGGCCGCCTGAAGCCCGCCGCAAAACCGAAAAGCCCAGCCCAGTGCTGCAAGGCCCCCTGCGTCCAGCTCCGGGTGGAAGCTAGAACCAAGGATTTCCCGGCCAAAGCGTGGCCCTTCAGCCGGCTGTGCAGGAGGCAGCCACGGAGCCCGTCCAAATCCCCTCCCAGAATGCCGGTCCGAAGGGAATCCACAACAGACTTGCCGACGTTCAACGGGATGCGAAGGCGGCCGCATACGTCTACGAAGCGGCGATGCGGGACCGACCCAGAGCCCTCCGCTGAGCCGGGACCCATTGCATCAAGCAGCCCCCGCACCCGCGAGACGTAGTCGAAGCCGCCCATGCAGACCAAGGAGACGTCGCCTGTGGGGACAGGGGCGTCCTTCCGCAACTCTGTGGCCCCGTCGACGGGGACGGTTTCGTACACCAGCCGCCGTGCGAGGGCCTGCATGATGTCGACGGCTCCGATCCACCCCATGGGGACAGAGCGGATGCACACGCACGTCTCCTCAGCAGCAGGGCCGCCGAAGGCGGCGCGGGACACCTTTTTGGAGAAGGCGAAGTAGCCGCGCCAGGCCGGAGGGACACGAAAGATGTTGAAGCAAGACTCCATATCCTCCGAGTCCACCGAGAACGTCTCTCCCTCTCCAAGCAGAACCAACCCGAGCTGGCCGAGAAACGGGAGCAGGTCGCTACCTCCTCGCAGACGGCGCATGCATGTGTTTATCGGACAAAATATGCAGATAAACCTCAAGAATACCTCGGTGCTCTCGCCGACCTTTTTGACCTTATCCACGCCCATGGCACCGCCCAAAATGAGGTCCCCGAACTGGTTCCTAAAAATGTCCTCCTCCTCCACCTCCTCGAACAAGCCCAGGGTGGCCGCGGCCTTCACCAACGAGTACCACTCGGCCGTGGAGGCGTGCACTGTGGACCTGGGCGTGACGAGCGGCCACTGCGAGCGCGGCAACAAGCACCTCCGAGGGTCGAGCATGTCGTCCTTCAGCTCCTCTGGCAAGAAGTCCTCCACGGCGAGCACGCAGGCGTGGCCTGGCTTGGGCCACACGGGCACGACGAGCGAGGCGACCAAGCTCCTGCGCCTGGAAACCGCCTCCCCAGAATACGAAACCCTTATCGACTGGATCTCCTCCGCCACCCGTGCGAAGTCGAAATCGTAAGGCCCTGCCTCCACGAAATCGACGACCCCAGCCCAAATGTGCTGCACCGACGCACCCTGGGCCGGGGAAAGGGCGGCCGACGCCCCCAAGCAGATGGGGGTCGCGGTCCACCCGGCGCAGGCGAGGAAATTGAGGCCGAGCACGACGCCCAACGCCACCTGCACCGCCGCCTCGCGGCCCCCCGGAGGAAGGGCGGACCGCGCGGCGAAGTTGCGGAACTGCGCCTCCGCCAGAGCAGGGCCGATAGGTAGGAGATCCCCGCGTTGATCCAAAATCACCGAAGAAGAGGGAGGCGATGATGATGATGATGGACGTGATGAGCCGACGCTGCTGGGAGAGGGGGCCTGGCTCGCAGGGGGCGCTGGAGGTGCTGCGGAACCGTTTTTCCCGGCCGACTCCACGCGCAGGAGACGCTCAAAACAGCCGAGACGAGTGGGGTTGTACCTGCCCGCCAGGGCGAGGAGGTGCACGGACTGCCGAGAAGACGCGATGCCCCCGCTCAGCGCGGCCACAGCGCCGGCCCACTCCTCGACGGAGCCGGCCCCCTGCAGCCTGGCAGCCGCTGCGTGCGCGAATGCCGCCTCGAGCCACCCGCCTCCGGAAGCCCCTACTTGCGCCGGCCCTTGTCCCCCTTCGCGTCGCCCTTGCCCTTCTTCTCCTTGCCCTTTGCCTCCCCCTTCTTGTCCTGGTAGTACTCCTGGTAGCCCTTGCCGGGCCCGGACTTCGGCCAAGCGCCGGCGTAGGTAGGTTTCTCGTGGCCCCGGACCCTCTGCGCCAGCTCCTGCTCCTTCGTGACCATGTACTCCTCGTCCTTGGTGCGGAGGGACACCGTGTCCGACTCGAGCAACTCGAGGTATTGGGCGCGGTCCCAATGGCCCTCCGTCGCTGCCATCTCGACCGCCTTGAGACGCTGGGTGAGCAGGTCGGCGCAGCTCTTGGTCCGCCCCAGCGCCAGGTGGTCCAGCGCCGCGCAGATGGTGTTCATCTCGCGGAGGTTGCGGACCCCTGCCGAGGTCGACTTCAAGACCCTCAGGTAGTAGGCCTTCGCGGACGCTGGCGTGTCCGTCGGCTCCCAGGTGCCCGCCTCGCCGTCCCTGCCCGTCCGGTCCTCCATGGTCTGGAGGGACCGCGCGGCCAGGCGACCGGGGTGCTTGCGCGCCCAGTCGATGAGGCGGGCCTGGGACGACCGCCCCCCGTTCGACGACGAGGCCCAGTGAAAAACTGAGGTCGACGACTCGGAACGGCCCCGACTCCCGGACCGCCCCCTCCGCTGCCGCGAGCGCGAGCGCGAGCGCGAGCGCTTCTTCGCGCGGCCCCTCCTGGCGCGGTCGCCCTCCTGCGGGTCGCTGCGGAAGCCCTGGGGGGGCCTCCGCGCCCGCGGGTCCGCGCAGCGCACCTCGCGGGTGCCGCCGTCGCCGGCCACCTCCGGGACGTCGCCGCGCCTGCCCCCGCTGCCCGCGGCGCCCCGGCCGTCGGAGCGCCCGCGGCTGCGGTCCCGCGAGCGCCTGCGGCTGCGGTCCTGGGAGCGCCTGCGGCTACGGTCCCGGGAGCGCCCGCGGCTGCGCGGGCTGGCGCCTCGCCTGGCGCGCACGCTTGCGTCGCGGGCGCGGTCCCGGCGGCCCCTCTCCGCCGCGGGCGACACGCCGCGAGCGTCCTCGCGACGGTCCGCCGGAGGGGTGGGTGCGCCGTGGAAGCGAGCGCCCTCGTCGCCCCGCGCGCCCTCGCGGCCGTCGCCGTCGCCGCCCCGCCGGCGCTCGCGCGCGCCCTGCCGCTTGTGGCCAGCGCCGCGCTCGAGGTGCCTCTCGAGAGAGCGGAGGTCGCCCTCGACGTCGCCGCCGCCTGGCCGCGGGACCAGGCGCGGGCGGGCTGCGTTGCCGTGCGGGCCGTCCGCGGGGTCGGGCCTGCCGCCCCGCTCGCCTCCGACCCCGCGGTCCGCGCCGCCCCCCGACTCTCCGCCGAGGTCGGCGCCGCCCGCCCCGCGGCGCTCTCCCGCCGCCGCCTGGCTGCCGTCGCGACGGCCGGCCGGCGACCGGCGCGGCGGCGGCGAGCGCCGGGGCGAACCCGCGCGGCCGCCCCGGAGAGCCTCCGCGGCGGCGGCAGCCTTTCCGAGGCGCTCCCCGCCGAGCCACGGCACCACGCCGAGGTCCGGGCTCAGGCCCTCTGCGTTCAGGACCCGCCAGCGGGAGACTGCCGTGACCGGCTCCTTCTTGTAGCGGAGCTGGTTGTCGTCCTTGGCGCCGGTGCAAACCCGGTAGTGCCCTGGGTTGCGGGCGCCGCCCTGGTCCTCGAAGAGCCACCAGTGGTAGTAGGCGTCCTCGCAATCGATCATCTTGCCCCTGAAGACGCGGCCCTCGAGGTGCTCGGTGATCGCCAAGATGCCCGTCCCTGCGGCCTCCCCCCCGCCGTGGGAGAGAGTGACCTCAAGGATGTCGCCCGGAGTCCACGTAGCCTGCTTGGCGTACGCTGCGTCGACCTCCGGGCCGGTCCAAGGCCCGAGGGCGCCGCTCCGGGCCATCTCTGCCCCTCGGGGTGCGCGCCGGGGCACCCGAGCAACAGGTACTCGAACAGGAAGTAAACAAAACTGACCTTGAAGATGAAGTTGTAAATGAAGATGTACAAGTGCAAGAAGATGAGGCGGGGGAATGCCTGAGCAGGCGCGCGCGCGCGCGCCGGATCGCACAAGGCCTGAACCCAAAAGCTACGGAAAGATCGCACTTGGGGCCTCACCTCCTGAGCACATTCATACTCCCCGGATCTCGATCCGTCGATGTTATGTTTTTATGTTAAAATCGCTACGAAAACTAAGGTTTTGGAAGGATTTCGTCTTGCGCGCGCGAATGTCCACTTTACCCTATTTTTTGCAAGGGATTCTTGCAGTTTGGTTATGTTAGAACAAGAAATGTCCACTTTAGCTTATTTTTTGCAAGGGAAAGCGGGCGTCAACAAAACAACCGGATCCGGACTCCCCCGTTTTGCCTGAGACTTCCTCACGAAAATGATGAAAATGTGGCTGCGGCCTAGGCGCGGCGGGCGGGGCGTGCACCAGGGGGCCCAACAATAATTATTCTTTAGAAGTAATAATATTCAACAACAACAACAACAACAACAACAACAACAACAACAACAACAACAACAACAACAACAACAACAACAACGACGACACCGACAACAACAACAACAACAACAACAACAACAGCAACAACAACAACAACAACAACGACAATGACAACACCAACAACAACAACAACAACAACAACAACAACAACAACAACAACAACAATCATTTTACCCAAACACGTAGTGTTCTCCCCAGTGCCAGGGTTTTCATACGACACCAGGCAATACCCCCACTTCGTGGGGGGGCATTACAAGCTCTACCAAATATCCAAACGACTCTTCGCGACCACCCAAACCCAGCTTCCCGCCCTATGACGTTGGGACACTTCACTTCGTGGCGTGCGGACGACCGTGGCTACTACACTGGCGTGGGGTACACACCCACAGAACTTGGTCACTTATTCGGGGTCACTTATTGGTCCTCTTGGGGAAGGGGGGAAGCCTCCTGGCGCCGCTTGGGGTCCGCGCAAGTAGCTCGCGCGAGCTCATGTACCTATGGCGCAACCGCAAGGGATTCTGGCCCCTGGCAGGCGCGCGAACCCCGTTGCAAGAGCGTGCGAAAGTAGCTCGCGCGAGCTCATGTAACATAAATGTTGGAAAACCATTGGTTTTTTTAGGATTCGGACAGCGCGCGCGGGTAGAAATTTTGAAAAGTCGTGCAGGTGTTTTTCGAGGACCTACGGTGCGATTCGTGTGATTTTATGATGCGCGGTGCTAAAATTCTTAAAAACCCAATGGTTTTTGGAGATTTCGGCGTGCGCGCGCGAAGAAAAAACGAATGTGTCCCGCATGGTATTATTTGACAGGGATGATGGCCCTGGCAGGTGCGCAACCGTTGTCGCAGAAGTTCGAAAAAGTTGCTCGCAAAAGCCCGTTTGACAGAAATGTTTAAAAAGTGTTGGGTTTCCTACGAATCCGCAAGAGCGCGCGGGATGAGATTTTGACATTTTTTTGTTGAAAAACCATTGGTTTTTTGATGTTTTTATGTTAAAATCGCTCCGAACACTAAGCTTTTGGAAGGATTTCGTCTTGCGCGCGCGAATGTCCACTTTACCTTATTTTTTGCAAGGGATTCTTGAAATTTGATTATATTAGAACAAGAAATGTCATTTTATAGTGTTTTTTGCAAGGGAAAGCGGGGGGGAACAAAACAACCGGATCTTGATCACATCGAATTACCTGAGGCTTCCTCACGAAAATGATGAAAATGTAGCTGCGGCCTAGGCGGCGCAGGGGGGCCGTGCACCAGGGGCCCCAACAATAATTATTCTTTAGAATTAATAATGTTCAACAACAACAACAACAATTACTAGCACGTGGGGACACTCCGTTCTCACCAGTGCCAGGGTTTTCATAGGAGGCGGGCAATACCCCCACTTTGTGGGGGGGCCGGTTCAAGCTCTACCAAATTTCCAAACGACTCTTCGCCACCACCCACACCCAGCTTCCCGCCCTATGACGTTCGGACACTTCACTTCGTGGCATGCGGACGACCGTGGCTACTATTCAGGGCCCCGCGGCCGACGACGACGGCGTGCGCGCGCGAAGAAAAAACGAATGTGTCCCGCATGGTATTATTTGACAGGGATGATGGCCCTGGCAGGTGCGCAACCGTTGTTGCAGAAGTTCGAAAAAGTTGCTCGCAAAAGCCCGTTTGACAGAAATGTTTAAAAAGTGTTGGGTTTCCTACGAATCCGCAAGAGCGCGCGGGATGAGATTTTGACATTTTTTTGTTGAAAAACCATTGGTTTTTTGATGTTTTTATGTTAAAATCGCTACGAACACTAAGGTTTTGGAAGGATTTCGTCTTGCGCGCGCGAATGTCCACTTTACCTTATTTTTTGCAAGGGATTCTTGAAATTTGATTATATTAGAACAAGAAATGTCATTTTCTATTGTTTTTTGCAAGGGAAAGCGGATTACAACAAAACAACCGGATCCTGTACACACCCTCTTTTCTGAGGCTTCCTCACGAAAATGATGAAAATGTAGCTGCGGCCTAGGCGGCGCAGGGGGGGCGCGCACCAGGGGGCCCAACAATAATTATTCTTTAGAATTAATAATGTTCAACAGCAACAATTACTAGCACGTGGGGACACTCCGTTCTCACCAGTGCCAACAACCACTACAACAACAACAAACAACAACCACTACAACAACAAAAACAACAACAACAACAACAACAACAACAACAACAACAACGACAACGACAACGACAACGACGACAACAACAACCACAACTACCACAACAACAACAGCAAAAACAACAGCAACAACAACAACAACGACAACAACAACAGCAACAACAACAACAACGACAACAACAACAACGACGACGGAGACAACAGCAACAACAGCTACAACAACAACAATAACAACAACAACAGCAACGACAACGACAACGACAACGACAACGACAACAACAACAACAACAACAACAACAACAAAAACAACAACAACAACAACAACAACAACGACAACGACAACGACAACAAACAACAACAACAACAACAACAACAACAACAACAACAACAACAACAACCACGACGACGACGACGACGACGACGACGACGACGACGACGACGACAAAAAAAAAAAAAAAAAAAAAAACGCGCTGCTTTCACAACGCGAGGACGTCCCGGGGAGCTCGTATGCCACACCTGCTCCCAGAAGATCGCTTCGGCCTCGGCGGCCAGGGCGGCCCCGAGGGCGAGCCTGGCCCGTGGCAACCACGAGGGCCCCCCGTGGCGGAGGCCCCGCGGGCGGAAGCGAGGGGAGAATGCCGAAGTCCCCCCCTCCTCTCCCTGCGGGGCGACGATGCTGCTCCCGACGCAGGCCCCCATGGGCATCCCGATCCCCTCCCCCTGGGGCCCGCCCCTCCCCCCGAGCCGGGGGCCAGGCAGGAGGCCCGAAGGGAGCCTCCCCTCCCGCCGGTGCAGCTTCCACGGCGCCCAGGGGATCCGGACCCTTCTCCTCCTCCCCCTCCTCCTCCTCCTCCTCCTCCTCCTCCTCCTCCTCCTGCTTCTCCTGCTCCTCCTGGGGTGCGCTCCGAGCAGAATTCCGACAGGCGGATCCAGCCGTGGCGACGAGGTTGTTCGAGAGGCAGGAACACGAAGCCGGCGCGGCCCCATTGGAGGGGAAAATGTTGGCGCGTTGCCTGGCGCTGTTTGGCGACGTTTTGTATTGCTTGGCGTCGCTTGGCATTGCTTGGCATTGCGTGGCTCTGCTTGGCGTTGGTCGGCACTGTTTGGCATTTCCGTGGTACTGGTGTGCATGTGTTGGCATTGCTTTGTGTTGCCTGGCATTGCTTGGCATTGCTTTGCGATGCCGGACGGCCCGGGGAACAAGACCGGGGAACCCGAGGAACCCAAGCAAGGCACAAGACGGGGGAACTCCGGGATCCTGAGAAACAAGATGGGGGAACCCGATGAAAAAAAAACAAAAGCAAAAAAACAAAAAACAAAAAAAAAAAAAAAAAAAAAAAAACATAAAACACGACGGTGGAGCCCGAGGAACTGAAGCAAGGAACAGCCGAAGGAACAAGACCAGGGAACCCGCGGGGCCCGAGGAACAAGACGGGGGAACCCGAGGAACCCAGGCAGGGAACAAGACGGGGGAGCCTAGGGGACCCGAGGAACAAGACGGGGGAGCCCGAGGAACCAAAGCAAGGAGCACGACGAGAGAGCCCGAGGAACCCAAGCAGGGAACGAGACTGGGGAACCTTTAGGCACAAGACGGGGGAACCCGAGGAACTGGAGGCAAGGGAACAAGACCGGGGGCGGGGACCCCGAGGAACCCCCGGGAACCCGAGAAACCTCCGAGGAGCGGGCACCGTAACAGTAGGAGGCACCGGGGGCGGGGAAGCCGGGGAACCCGGGGAACCTCCGGGGAACCTCCGAGGAACGGGCAAGGAGACATGAGCAGGCACCAACCTTTGACCAAGTAGGGACCCCTTATAGGCAGGCCTCTAGTTGGGGAAAAACCAGGCACGAGGAGGACTCGATCCTCGAGCCCTGATCCTCCCACTGGAAAAAATCTCCTCATGAGAAGACCGTTCGCGATCCGGGCAGGGCCGACCAGACATCAGCGCCGCCCCGATGAGTTACTCGGTGGATGGGGGCCTTCGTCGGAGCAGGGGATCGGGCCGCCCTCCTGCCACATTGATAGACGGCAGACGCACCACCCTCGTCGTACGCCCCCCGAGAAGCGAAGCCATTTCGCAAACGCACATGGTAGGGGGCCACATGCGAACCCTACCCCTACCCCCCACGATTTCTGAGGGGGAGGGTGGGGTTCACTTCGCTCGCTCCCCCAGAAATCGTAGGGGGTAGGGGTAGGGTTCGCATGTGGCCCCCTACATGAAGGAATCGGGCAGGGCAGGGCTGTTTCGTAAACTCCCAGGGTCGTTTCGCCGACGCCAGTGATGGGGTCGGGGTGGTTTCTCCTCCCTCGATCCGTCCTGCGCCATCCCAGCGCGACGATGGCGATTCTGAGCATGGAGGAAACGGGCCCTGAAGGAAACGGGTCCTGGACCCTGGTGCCTTCCCCCAGGGGACGCACAGAGACTCACTAGTACTGTATGTTCTCCTTGGAGGCACGCATCCGACCCGAACATCTAGCATACCCATGTTGCAGTGTATCGTTTCCCGAGCGGTGTGACCAGAAAGCGCCCGCCACAATTCATATACTATAAGATTTCTCGGTGCTCGCGTCGGCCCTGAAGGGGGCGACGCACCCATAGTATTGGCAGATTGGGGCGACGCCGATCCCAGGACGAGCTTGTCAGAATTGTTGTCTGACAGTCCTGGGGCCCGTGGAGGGCCCCGAGCGCCCGCAGACGGCGAGACACCTCGGGACCCGTGTCCCTCGGGGCCCTTTCTCCCCATGGCGACGATGCCCTGCCACCTTCCCGCCACCCGCCCCCTGATCCGACGGCGCCAAAAAATTGGAACGCCGTAAACGCCCGCCACCCCCTGAAGAGGAAGGAGGCGGGAGGGCCGCTCGACCCTTGAAGTCGGAAGGCGCCCAGAACAGATTGGAACCTGGGAATCCCACAGCACCCAGAGATTGTTTCGTTCATGTTTCCGGCAACAGCGGATACTCCGGGGGGGGAAATGGGGGTCCGGGTAACGGTGACGCTTGGGCGGGGTGGGGCACGTCGGGGCGGGGGTGCGCTGCGATCGCAGTAGCTCGCGCACGAGCACCAGCATGCATGTGGGGGGGGGGGAATCCAGGCCCCCAGCCCCCCTGCGTGCGATCGATACCGTCACCTGGGGAGGGTGGGGGCCGGGTAAACGACCGTTGCGCGACAGAGGATCAAATTACTCGACGCGGGGCTCCCCATATGTGCATCTCACTATCTTGGTACGTTTTTCTATTGATATCTGTCAATGAACGCCTGTGTGCGAGGGCGAACCGCTCGCTCGAGACATTACCACAGTCTGCAAGCATGGGTGCGACCAATAGCAAATCTGAGAGCGACTGATCTGAGTGTGAGCTAATCTGGGTGCGATTGAGCCTGGGTTTGAATGGGTATGCGTGTGAGTAAATATGAGCGCGAGTGCGTCTGTGTGCGAGTGGGTCTGAGCATGGACGAATCTGAGTGTGAGCCAGTCTGTGATTGAGCGGATCGTAGCATGATGAATCTGAGCATGAGTGAGTCTGGGCTTGAGTGGGTCTGAGTGTGAGAAAAAGTGTGTGCTAATGAATCTGAGTGCGAGTGAGCCGAGTGTGATTGGGTATGGATGTGAGGCAGTCTGAGTGTGAGTCGGTCTGCGTTTGAACGGACCGAAGGATGATGAGTCTGAGCAGGAGCGAGTCTGAGTATGAGTGGTTCTGAGCGTGAGTCTGAGTGTGAGTAAGTTGAAGTACGGATATGAGCGAGCCTAAGTGCGAGTGAGCCTGCGTGTGACTGAGTCTGAGTATGAGTGAGTATGAATGCAGAAGAGTGAAGGAGAGCGGAGAGCGAAGGAGAATGAGGCGGAAGCGTTTGAGTAAAACCTAAAGCCTTGGAGCATCGAACCTCGATCGTCTGGCCCTGGCTACTCGAATTGCCCACGTCCTCTTCCTCCTCCTCCTCCTCATCATCATCATCATCAGCATCAATCATCATCATCATCATCATCATCATCATCATCATCATCATCATCACCATCATCATCATCATCATCAGCAGCAGCAGCATCATCATCATCATCATCATCATCATCATCATCATCATCATCATCATCATCATCATCATCATCATCATCATCATCATCATCATCATCATCATCATCATCATCATCATCATCATCATCATCATCATCATCATCATCATCATCATCATCATCATCATCAGTCATCATCATCATCATCATCATCATCATCATCATCATCATCATCATCATCATCATCATCATCATCGTCCGCTTCTGCTCCTCCTATCCTCCCTCTCCTCCCTCCCTCCTCCTCCTCGTTTCCTCTTCTCTTCCTCCTCCTCCTCCTCCTCCTCCTCCTCCTCCTCCTCCTCCTCCTCCTCCTCCTCCTCCTCCTTGGGAGTGCTGAAACCAGCAAATCGCCTGAGACATCCTCCCAAAACTGCTCCGAAAACGACAGATGCCCAGCATCATAACGGCCAAACCGCCTGAGACATCCCCGCAAACTGGGCGCGAACGTCCTCCAAATCTGCTCCGAAAGCGAAACATGTTGGAAGAGAAAATCGCCAAACCGCCTGAGACATCCCCACAAAATCCCGCGAAAGGGGCCGAGTGCAATACCCCCCGCCGCTCCCCTCAGAGTGCTGAAACCAGCGAATCGCCTGAGACATCATCCAAATCTGCTCCGAAAGCGAAACATGTTGGAAGAGAAAATGGCCAAACCGCCTGAGACGTCCCCACAAAATCCCGCGAAAGGGGCCAAGTGAAATACCCCCCCGACGCTCCCCTTAGAGTGCTGAAACAAGCGAATCGCCTGAGACATCCTCCAAATCTGCTCCGAAAGCGAAACATGTTGGAAGAGAAAATGGCCAAACCGCCTGAGACATCCCCACAAAATCCCGCGAAAGGGGCCGAGTGCAATACCCCCCCGCCGCTCCCCTTAGGAGTGCTGAAACCAGCGAATCGCCTGAGACATCCTCCAAATCTGCTCCGAAAGCGAAACATGTTGGAAGAGAAGATGGCCAAACCGCCTGAGACATCCCCACAAAATCCTGCGAAAAGGGCCGAGTGCAATACCCCCCCGCCGCTCCCCTTTGGAGTGCTGAAGCCATAGAATCGCCTGAGACATCCTCAACATCAGTGTGTGTGAGTCATCCGATGAGTGGACCTGAGTGAGTGTAGTGAATGTATGAGTACAAGTACGAGTGAGTCTGAGTGATGAGTGAGCCTGGGTGATGAGTGGGTCTGAGTGATGAGTGAGTCTGAGTGATGAGTGAGTGGGTCTGAGTGAGAGGAGTGGTGTGTTCTCTCTCTCTCTCTCTCTCTCTCCTCCGGCGCGGTCCGCCAATTATTCACTGCGTGGAGCTCCCCATATGTGCATCTATTCGCATGGACCTGTCCGCCGTGAATGTCTAGGCGCAAGAGCTTTCGAATGTACACGGGCTTCAGTTGTGACGGTCTGGACATAATCTAACTGCGAATGAATTCGAATGTGAATGAGCCTCAGTAGTACGAGCGCGTCTTTGTGCATGAGCCTGGGGCCTCCTGGGGCCTCCTGAAACCTACTGGGGCTTCCTGGGGTCTCCAGGAGCCTCTTGGGGCCTCCTGGGACCTCCTAGGGAGGTTTCGTGCCCCAAGAGAGGCGCAATATATAGCAACAGACGTACATAAAACATTGCGGATTAGAGCCACAGGAGAAGGGCAATATATAGGAACACGCGTAAAACACCAAGGACTCGTGCCCCAGGAGAGGCCCAATATATAGGAACATAAGTAAAACAGTTAGGATTGTGTACACAGGAGAAGGACAATCTATAGAAACATACGTATAACATCAAAGAATCGTGCTCCAGGTGAGGCCCAATCGATAGGAGCATACGTAAAACACATGGGATTGGAGCCACTCCTGTTGCCTTCTGAGGCCTCCTGCTCCTGGGGCCTCTCGGGGCCTCCTGTTGCCTTCCGAGGCCTCCTGGCGCTTCCTGTTGCCTCCTGGGGCCTCCTGTGGTTTCCTGAGGCCTTCTGGAGCTTCCTGGGGCCTCCTGGAGCCTCTTGGGACATCCTGTGGCCTCTTGAGTCTTTCTGTGGCCTCCTGATGCCTCCTGGGACCTCATGTGGTCTCCTGGGGCCTCCTGGAGCCTGTTGGAGCCTCCTGTGGCATCCTGAGAAGAATCTGCGCCCACGAGCCTGGCCACCAAAACAAGCAAACCGATCGAGACATCCTCAAAATCTGGCCCACCTGGGGGGTGAAAATGAGCGCCTCGCTCGAGACATCCTCCAAATCTGCTCCGAAAGCGAAGGATGCTGGCACAGAAAACAGGCAAACCGCTCGAGACATCCCCACAAAATCCCGCGAAAGGGGCCGAGTGCAATACCCCCCCGCCGCTCCCCTTAGGAACGTGAAAATGAGCGCCTCGCTCGAGACATCCTCCAAATCTGCTCCGAAAGCGAAGGATGTTGGCACAGAAAACATTCAAATCGCTCGAGACATCCCCACGAAATCCCGCGATAGGGGCCGAGTGCAATACCCCCCCGCCGCTCCCCTTAGGAACGTGAAAATGAGCGCCTCGCTCGAGACATCCTCCAAATCTGCTCCGAAAGCGAAGGATGCTGGGACAGAAAACAAGCAAACCGCTCGAGACATCCCCACAAAATCCTGCGAAAGGGGCCGAGTGCAATACCCCCCCGCCGCTCCCCTTAGGAGTGCTGAAGCCACAGAATCGCCTGAGACATCCTCAACATCAGTGTGTGTGAGTCATCCGATGAGTGGACCTGAGTGAGTGTAGTGAATGTATGAGTACAAGTACGAGTGAGTCTGAGTGATGAGTGAGTCTGAGTGATGAGTGAGTCTGAGTGATGAGTGATGAGTCTGAGTCACGACTGAGTCCGAGTGATGAGTGAGTCTGAGTGATGAGTGAGTCTGAGTGATGATTGGGTCTGAGTGATGAGTGAGTCTGAGTGATGAGTGAGTGGGGTGGAGGGGGAGGAGGTGAGGAGAAGGAGGAGGTTCATCCGGCGCGGTCGGCCAATAACAAGAACCCCATACTTAGGATATGGGGAATAACAAGAACCCCATACTTAGGATATGGGGAAAAACAACACACGTTCCTGGAGACCCGACGTCGCGGAAAAAACAGTGCGACATCGCACAAGAATCACGACCGGAGCCCTACTTCGACCCCATCTCTCTGCCCCACTTCTCGAGCCGGATGATCGCTCTGCGAGGGCCCGCAGGGCACGACAGCAGGCGAAAAAACGCCCGGCCCGACAACAGGGAGACGCCTGGCTCTAAGGCTTCAACACACCCAGACCCCCGACGTCATGATTTCTTCGTGACGTCGACCCTCAGACGTCTCGACCCACTTCCCGGGACCGGTTTTTCGTCCTGAGTCGTTTTGTTACGATCCCGAGAGCCCGCGAGGGCCTCCAGAGGCCGAAAATATGGGAAAACCTCCCGTCATGACTTTTTCACTGCCCGAGGGTTCCACACACGGCGGGCGCCCGGGACACGGTGGCGCCGAGGCCGCAGAGGCGGCCGCCGGGCCGGCCGCCGCCGAGCGCGGCGCCAGGCGGGGCGCCATGCCGCCGTGCCCCGGCCTGCGCCTGCGGGAGAGCCCAGGATCGGATCGATCAGTCGGGCCGAGGCGGGAGAAGTCGCATCGGCGGGAAAGTCGGCAGGCGGGTGGGCC
Source organism: Prorocentrum cordatum (assembly GCA_963575745.1). Taxonomy (NCBI): domain Eukaryota; class Dinophyceae; order Prorocentrales; family Prorocentraceae; genus Prorocentrum; species Prorocentrum cordatum. The sequence continues at coordinate 139,991 of CAUYUJ010016335.1, read as the reverse complement.
TCCATGGAGAAATCGGAAGATCCAATTCGGAACCCCGAGTCGAATCGAATCGAAATCGGAGGCCATCGAAGCCGAATGAAATCTAAATCGAATCGAAATCGAAATCGAATCAAAATCGAATCGAATCGAACCCAAATCGAATCGGAGGAAGCGAGACGAGCCCTGCGCCTGGGGCGCCGCGGCCCCCAGGAAGGCGCGGCGGCCCCGCGCCGCTGGGGCACCGGGAGAGGCGGCTGCCCGTGGCTGGCGCGCCCGCGGGGCGCGCCCCTGCTGCGCCAGTGCTTGGGCCCGCCACGAGAACAGAAGCATCATCATCATCATCATCATCATCATCATCATCATCATCATCATCATCAGCAGCAGCAGCATCATCATCAGCAGCAGCATCCTCATAAATAATAATAATACGGATAATAATAATAATAATAATAATAATAATAATAATAATAATAATAAGCATCATCATCATCATCATCATCATCATCATCATCATCATCATCATCATCAGCATCATCATCATCATCAGCAACCTCATCAGCATCATCAGCATCATCATCATCATCATCATTATCACCATCATCATCAACAGCATCATCACCATCACCATCATCATCATCATCATCAGCAGCATCATCATGATCATCATCATCATCATCATCAACATCAACATCAACATCATCGTCATCATCATCAGCAGCAGCATCAACATCATCATCAACATCAGCATCATCATCACCACTATCATCAGCATCAGCAGCAGCATCATCAACAGCAGCATCATCGGCATCATCATCACCAGCATCATCATCAGCATCAGCATCAGCATCAGCATCGTCAGCAGCGTCATCATCAGCATCATCAGCAGTAGCATCATCATCATCATCATAAGATTCATCCTCATCATCATCAACATCATTATCATAATCAACAACAGCATCCTCATCAACCTCATCATCATCATCGTATTCACCAGATTCATCAGCATCATCAAGAGCATCATCAACATCATCATCAACAACATCAGCATCAAGATCATCATCATCAGCAGCGGCAGCATCAGCATCAGCATCCGAATCACCATCATCAGCAGCAGCAGCACCCTCATCATCATCATCATCATCATCATCATCATCGTCGTCATCATCATCATCATCATCATCATCATCATCATCATCATCATCATCATCACCTCCCACGAAGACGAAGCCAGGGCGAGGACAAATTCGGGCGAGGATAAATCGAGAATCTCTGGTGAACGTTTTCTTATTCGGCGTCTCGACATCGGGCGGAAGGGGGGTGGGAGTGGGGTGGGGGTCTGGCTCCAGACCTCTGCTTCATGCGACTGCTTGCAGCAATGCGTCCTATGGGGGAGACTCCACCTGCCTGAAACAGGCGCCAAAAACAGCCAAGATCTACTCCATGGGGGGGGGGAGGGGGGGGGCGAGGGCCCGCGCCGATCGGCCAAACAAGGAATAAGAAAACGATCATCTGAGATCCTGCGGCTCTGGAGAATGTCTCGGGCGCTTCTCAGAGCGTTCCGGGACGCTCTGAGAGCGAGAGCACTCCGGAGCGCCCTGGAATGGAGAGATCCTCGTCCTAGCCCCGCCCGACCCACCCCTCTTTCCCAGAGATAAAGACGACCCCGGCAACGCACCCTACGGTCGGGAACTCTCGCTCAGCGTGTCGCCGCGGCGGCCCTGGCGACACGCTATGCCCTGCAAGCGGATAGCATGTCGCTCCGCTCGGCGGGGTGGGAAGATCTGAGCAGCTCAGGACGTTGACGCTGGGGGGCCGGGAAGTGGACAGCGTGGCGCGCCGAAGCGTGGTTGGCCACAACCGGCGGAGCGACAGGCTAACCAAAAAAGCTCCCGACCGTAACAGCAGCATAGGTGAAGAGGCGGGTCGAGGAACAGGAGAGGTCGGCTGGTGAAAAACTACATTCCCAAGGGCTCCCATCTTCGCGCTTCGCGCTGCGCGAAGCGCGAAGCGCGAACAGCTTGGCGCTCCCGCGCCGCCTCCCAGGGGAGAAAAGAGGAGGACGAGGAGTCGGAGCCGAACCGCGAAGCGCGAAGCGCGAGACACTTCGCGCCCTCGAGGGCACCCTTTGGAACATGTGGCCAGCACTAAGGACGCGCGATAAGGACGCAAGACCCTAGGAAGCCGAACTTGAGATTTTTGGGGCGGCGGACGACGAAAACCTCAAGGACGCAAGAGCAAGGAAGAGCAAGGACGCAAGGGTACCCTGAGCAAAGTCGCGCGTCCTTATTAGGGTTTTTGACTGTAAGGCGCGAGCACGAGCTCTGGATGGACTGCGAGGGGGCGTCGGGCGAGGAGCGGCTGCCAGACTGGGCGTATCTCTCGGGGAGCGGCCTCGGGCTCCCTCCTCCTGCTGTTCCTCCTCCTCCTCCTCCTCCTCCTCCTCCTCCTCCTCCTCCTCCCCCTCCTCCTCCTCCTCCTCCTCCTCCACTGCGGCCACGCGAGAGAGCCCTCTAGCAACACGCCGGTGAGGGGGAGAAAAAAATCGCCCTCGCCGCAATACTATGATGAAGGGGCCCTGGGACACACAAATATTAATACACACAGAAATAACAGGATTCCCCATAGTTTCCCACATGTTCTGGGTTTTTGTCTTCCCCCCCACTTCCCATATTTTCCCATATTTTCTGGCAGATCGACGATTAATTGTGTCTGTGTGTTTTTTCCTCTCCTGATACAAGGCAGCGCGCCGGGGGGGAAGTGAGAGGGGGCGGGCCTTCTCAGAAGGCTCGGAAGGTCCCTGGCCTTCTGATAAGTTCTCGAAGCCCACCCACCCCCAAGACGCCAGAAACCTCTCAGAAGGCCCGAGGGCTTCTGAGAAGCCCCGCCGCCTTCTGGGAAAGCCTTCTCTCTGTCTCTCTTTCTCGCTTCCCCCCTCGCTCGCCGCCGAAATGCGCCGGACCGAAGGCCACCAGACAGAGGAGGCACGGCGCTCTGTCTCTGCTCCGGTCTCGAGGTGCTCCTCGAGCCGCTCTCCGGGACCATCGATCGGCCTGCCTGCGCGCTCCCCTCGGCGCCCTCGCAGCCTACCCCAGAAGGGGCCCCCGGACCCCCTTCCGTCGCGGGCGGCGCGCACATCCGCCTCCGCGCCCTCCCGGTCTGGACCCCGGGGGCGCGATCCCGCGGAGGACCGCGTGGCCGCCCGGGGGGGGGGGCGCTCCGCGGGGGGGCGGGGCGCCCGCGAAGAGAAAGCAAGAGCGCCCCGCATCCTCCGCGGGGCTGCAGCCCAGAGGCCTGGCCCGCGAGGCCGCGGGCACGGACACGCGCTCTTCGCCCGTGGTCCGGTCGGCGGAAAACTGGCCGTGAGGCCTCGCCAGCCCTCCCCGCCGCGCTGGAAGGCGCGCCTGCCGGGGCGGACGGGGCGCCCAGCCGGGGGCTTCCTCACCGCCCCTGGCCCAGAGCCCCGGCATCCCCGCACGGGCCGCACGGGCGGAGGGTGGCTCTCGCACGGAGGCTCTGGCCCCGGCACGAGGGCACGCCTGGTCTTGGGATGGAGCCAGCAGGTCCACGGAAGGAGGGCCGGAACATGACGAAACGGCTCGCGCCTTGGCGCCGCGCGCAGTCGTCGGAACAGATTCCGACCGATCTGCCCCTCGGTCGGAAAGAGCGGGTAGAAGCATGAAGTAGGAAGGCGGTGAAAGTAGACTGGGCTGCCGCCCGCCCCCTGATGAGGAAGGAAGAGGGGAAACCACTCGATCATTGAAGTAGGACGGCGTCGAAAGTAGATTGAGACATGGGGATCCAGAAATACCCACTTTGAACGACCGACGCGTACACTGTACGGACCGATGCTTAGCCATCTCGAAGGCGTCCGGCTCGCTTGCTCTGTCCTCGCATGCATTCCAGGTTTCCTTTGTCCTCCTCAGCTCGCCTGGCCTCCTCTGAATCCCTGGGTGACCCTTCTCTCCTCGTCGGCCCACCTCTCCTCCCAACTCTCCGCCTGGACCTCTCATCACCCTCGATGCATCATCCTCCTCCTCTTCCTCCTCGTCCTCCTCCTCCTCCACCTCTTCCTGCTCCTCATCCTCTTCCTCCTCCTCCTCCTCCTCCTCCTCCTCCTCCTCCTCCTCGTCCTCGTCATCATCATCAGCCACAGCAGCAGCATCATCAACAGCATCATCAGCATCACTTCATCAGCATCATCATCATCATCATCATCATCATCATCATCATCATCATCATCATCATCATCATCATCATCATCATCATCATCATCAGCAGCAGCAGCAGCAGCATCATCATCCGCAGCATCGCCATCGTCATCGTCATCGTAACCATCATCTGCAGCATCATCATCATCATCATCATCATCATCACCACCACCATCACCATCATCATCATCATCATCATCAGCATCATCATCATAATCATCATCATCACATCACCATCACCATCACCATTACCATCACCATCATCATCATCATCACCATCATAGTGGTCATGATCATGAGTATCATCATCATGATCATCATCATCATCATCAGCATCATCATCATCATCGTCATCATCATAATAACCATCACCATCACCGTCATCATCATCATCATCATCATCATCATCATCGTCATCATCATCATCATCACCACCAGCACCATCATCATCATCATCATCATCATCAGCATTATCATCATCATCATCATCATCATCATCAGCATCATCATCATCATCATCCGCAGCATCACCATCGTCATCGTCATCGTCATCATCATCCGCACAATCATCATCATCATCATCATCATCATCATCATCATCAGCATCATCATCATCATCGTCATCATCATCATAATCACTGTCACCATCACCATCATCATCATCATCAGCAGCAGCAGCAGTAGCATCATCATCATCAGCAGATTCATCATCATCATCATCATCATCATCACCATCATCATCATCATCATCCCAATCCTCATCCTCATCCTCATCCACCTCCTCCTCCTTCTCCTCTTCCTCGT